>JABUQX010040381.1:5000-10000 GCA_015478945.1 Trachelipus rathkii
CAGAAAATGAGATAATTACCGGCTCCCTTAGCTAACGGTTTGCCTAACCACCTGCGATCCGCCTCCGTCTCACTTTCACCACTATTTATACTTATGAATCTAAAAAATATTCTACATAATGAATTTTTTTGGATTCCATCTTCGGCTCCGGCTCCGGCTCCGGCTCCGGCTCCACTAAATTAATGACTATGTGTTGGGCTTCATCATTAAATAACTGCTTTGGCTCCGGCTCCGGCTCCGGCTCCGATTCTGGCTCGCTTTAAAAATATTTTTAACCCCAGCTCCAGCTCAATCCATAATATTTTTTTTACTCCAACTTAGGCTCCATCTAAAACGAGGATTTAAATAGTGCCCATTTCTAGGAGGAAAGATACACTAGGTAACTTCTACCTAGGATCCGGATCCCTGTGCCATGAGACTCTCGCTCTACTGATTGTGCCTCCGTAACGACTTTACATGACGTTTTATCACGCTATCTACCCTCTACCCTCTACAGTGGCTCAACGGTAGCGAGCAGAGTCTTGATAAAGGGTCTGGGTTCGAGTCCACTTCCAGACCCTAGGTAGCAACTACCTAGAAAAATTTCCTTCCTTGAATGCCTTGCTATATGAACTTTAAAAATAAAAATGTTTCTGCTGAATTTCCGATTCATTTCCTGTTTTTAAATTAGTTTCTCATAAAAATCTTAAAATATTTAATTTTTTTTAAAATTATTTCATTTAAGTATATAATTAATTAATTATACTTATATTTATTGTTTTATATTTAATTATACTGTATTAAAATATAATTTTAGCCGAAAAATGTTAAATACAAATACTGAAAACACTAATAACGATAACGATCTTATTAATGTTATAATTTATCCCTGTGTGTGGATGGGGGAGAAAGTATTCCCACATAATGAGTGGGGAGGAAGTATTCCCACAAAGTACTCTATGCGTGTCGTAAGAGCTGGGTTGGGGTCCCAATTAATACTCATGCATGCCTCAGATTTCTGGCGCAAGTTTGCGTACTCAACTCCCAGCTCTGAGGAATCATAGGGCAACGACAAAACAGCAAAAACTGCATCAATAACAAAAGCAAGAAAAAACAACAACAGCAAAAAAACAGCAGGAAAATAAAACAACAATGACAACAATAACACTACCAACACCAACAATAATAACAACAACAACAACAAAAGCAGCAACAAAAAAAAACAACAATAAAAATTAACAGCAGCAACAACAACAACAACGACAATTGCATTAAACAAAAGCAACAATAATAAAAACAATAACAATAACAAAAACATTAATGGCAACATAAAACGACAAAAATATAAAAAACAACAACAAAAACAATAAAACCACTAACAACAACAACAACAACAAAAACAACAGTATCAGAACAACAATAATAGCAAAAGCAACAACTATTCCATTGGTAACGAAAACAAAAACAAGAACAATAAAAAACAAAAGTAATAATAACAAAGGAAAACAACAACAACAACAACAACAACAACAACAGCAACAACAGCAACAATAACAATAAATTATTCACCTCATCATCGCTATGAATATCATTCAGTCTGGAATATCTGCATCTGCATCTACGCGGAACATCTGCTTTAAATAAATAAATGGATTTTAAGGACCATCATTTATATAATAATCAAACTTTCTCATCTCATATATCAACAACAACACACACACCTACACACACACCTACGCACACACACATACACACACATACATACACACACACATAATCTGTATTATTCTAATTATTATACGATTTGTTATTCATTCATACATAGATATATCCTATTATTATTATTATTATTATTATTATTATTATTATTATTATTATTATTATTATTATTATTATTATTATTATTATTATTATTATTATTATTATTATTATTATTATTATTATTATTATTATTATTCTTAATAGTAGTAGTAGTAGTAGTAGTAGTAGTAGTAGTAGTAGTAGTTGGTGAAGTAGTAGTAATAGTAGTAGTAGTAGTAGTAGTAGTAGTAGTAGTAGTAGTAGTAGTAGTAGTAGTAGTAGTAGTAGTAACATTACCATACAATAACCTTCGATGATTACTTTCATTTTTAGTTTTATAATATTTTACTCCTTAATTAAATGACCTTTTATTATTACTTAGAAACCCTTTTCGGCCTAACATAAAGTAATAAACTGTATACCTGAAATCACGTGTTTAAAACTTCGGTTTCCCTTCTTTCAAATTTCATGATCTTAGAAAATTTCACGCAATGATATAGGGTTGCCCGAGATTCCGAAAACAGGAATTTTCCGCACCGCACATCACCCGGAAGGTCAGTCGACCCTACAATGAGACATCTGAATAAATTTTAACTAAAAGTGTCATGCTTCAATTTTAAATTTTTATGAAATTTTAAGTTTCGCTAACAGGATGACAAATTTTCTATTTGATCTCTGATAGCAGGAGGACAAATCTTCTATTTGAATTCTGTTAACAGGAAGATAAACCTTCTAATTGAATTCTGTTAGCAGGAAGATAAACCTTTTAATTGTATTCTGTTAACAGGAAGATAAACTTTTTAATTGAATTCTGTTAACAGGAAGGCAAACCTTTTGTTTGAATTCTGTTAACAGGATGGCAAAGCTTCTATTTGAATTCTCCCCTGCCTGTTGAAGTTACAAACAGAAAGGTGAATTTCCATGTAAGTTTTTCCTACTGGTAATCTCGTTCTATATCTCTCTCGATGTTAGTACCTTCATATTAAATCCATGCTTCAGATAATCATTTTTTTAACTGAAACTGTTTGATATTTTTCTTCACTAATTATTATCAACACCATCCCTCTCAATTTTCATTGGGGAAGGAGGCAAGGTTAGTATATTGTCACATTGAAGGGCAAGCCTTATAACCCCTACAACCAATGAGGAAACCATAAATTTTGTATCAGATCTTTATTACACAAAAAGATATCAAGACTGCTAACTACGAGAGACATTCTTAATTTTGTATTCCAGGAGTTGGGAGTGGCAAGTGCCCCTCATATCAGTAGTACAGGAACCACTTGCGCGAACTTGTCTGTCCAAAACCTCCTCGGACACCCCCATTAGGGAGTCTTAGAGACATCGTATCCCCCTCAAATATGGTATACCCCCTTCTCGGTCGGGCCCCTTTAGGAGGGTTCCGAGCTCCCAAAGTTGGCTATGGTCTTAGTTAGGCTGTAAATAAGCTACCGAAATGATTTTAGTATATATATATATATATATAATATATATATATATATATATATATATATATATATATATATATATATATATATATATATATATATATATATATATATATATATATATATATAAGATGACTCATCAAAGGGGTAGGGTCAATTTTTCATTCTTGCGTTCTATATATCGCATCTGGATGAAATTTGGTATGCATCTAGGACTCTAGGTGATGGTGTCACCTCGTTGTAGACGAGATTACATGTGGCCATCCCGCCGAAGGGGGATGCAAGCCCCCCTCAAGTTTTAAATGTCTTTAGGGTAAGTGTTAGAAAGGTCGTAACCCTGCTCATAAGTTGTGTATTTATTGTGGGTGATGTCACCTCGTCGTAGACATTTAATTTCAATCTGAAACATTTTATTTTGTCCCCACCCGGCTATGTGCTACTGCTTTACTGCTTTACTATATAATAATAATAATAATAATAATAATAATAATAATAATAATAATAATAATAATAATAATAATAATAATAATAATAATAATAATAATAATAATAAAATAACAATATATAAATAATAATATAATATAAAATATAATTAATGACAATAATAAATAATAATAATAATAATAATAATAATACAATTCTTATAACCTATCAGCAGGATCATAGTCATAGTAGGAGAAGGAGTAGGAGCTGCAACGAAGGAAGATGCGTATTGGAGTCAGAGTTGTGCTGTGCGGAGCCAGAAGCAAAACTTGCTTTTGACTTGCATAATGTATGTTGACAGTAAACAATTATGCAAGAAATGGAACCCGAGATCGAATACTCCATGGTCTTACTCATATAACAGTTATAGCTGTGATAGTATTATTATTATTATTATTATTATTATTATTATTATTATTATTATTATTATTATTATTAATTATTATTATTATTCATTATTATTATTTATTATTATTAGTAGTAGTAGTAGTATAGTAGTAGTAGTAGTAGTTACAGAAGTAATACTAGTTATAATAGTAATAAATTTTATTTAATAAATATGTATTTATCGATTTTCTTTTCGAATGCAATTATATTTATATTTCAATATTAACTCGTTTTCTATTAATTTAATTTGCTTAAATAAATAATTTTAAATTGTTAAGATTTAAAGAGTTGTACGAGCGTGTATTCCGTTTTCTACACTTTTTAATTTTCTTTTCAAAGAGACACATTTTTATTTTTTAATTTCTTTTCTAAACATTACTGTCGTCTACGGCGAGGTTACCTCATAAGAAGGGGTATACCAAATTTGAGGGGGATACAATGTCTCTAAGACTCCCTAATGATGGTGTCCGAGGACTTTTTTGACAGACCCGTTCACGGAAATGGCTCCTATACTACTCATGCCACTACCTGCAGGCGCCCATGGTGTCAGAGGCAAGAGAGGTGTACGTGACAAAATTGTATAAAATTTGAATATGTATAAGGTAAGAGACATAATACATTAAACGATTTGTATATTAAAAGTGATTCAGTTTTTCTGTCTTGAGTGTTGTTGATAATTCTATTTTATACTCACTACGATATTCTGAATAGCAACAACTTTGATACTAGTTCTTTCTCAAAAATGTTTTATCACACATCTTTGCTCCTGACCACCTTCAATTAATTTTTTGTATTTTAACTGAATTGTCACTCCAAACAACACTGGCGTAACTAGGAGAAATGTCTGGGGGACTAAGGTCCTTTCATTTGGTAGCCAGTTGGAAATCTCGGTGTGACCATGCT
>JABUQX010040381.1:15000-20000 GCA_015478945.1 Trachelipus rathkii
GCCATGGGAGACAGAGGGGGACGAAGTCCCCGCCCGTCGTCCCCAACCTAGACCGAGAGAACCCCGACTCCCCTGTATCAATGCGTCTACCCTGGGTATCGTTAAGTTTTAATCATGAACCCCGATTTGCATATAATCAAGCTTTATACGCTGATTTCCAATATGTAATTTATTTTTTGTAAGTAATTACTTTCGATTTTTTTTTTTTTACATTCCAGGTAATAAAGCTTTATACGCTGATTCCAATATGTAATTTGGTTTTCCTCTAAGTGTCATACTTTTCGAGATAATTCTCATCTGCTCTTTTATGATATTTGGCCTCTTTAAAGGTTAATTTGTAAACAACTATTTATCAATTAATTTTAATAATAAAACGTAAATTATCATTTTAAATTTTATTGAACAAAATTTTTTCGTACAGAAAATTATTAATAACTAAACACAATTCGAAGTAAAAACAACAATTTTTAATAAAAAATTTAATAAAAGGAAAGAATCGTTGAGCTTCAATCCGAAAGCAATTTCTGGGTCAAGTTATACTGCAGCTCCAAGCTTTTTTTCAACAGAAAAAAAAAATACTCAATTTTCTGGGACATCCAGCTCACATGTACCATATATATATAATTAATATATATATAAATATTATAATATATCTATATTATATATATATATAATATATATATCTAATAATAATAATAATATATATATATATATAATATATATATAGTATCTATATATATATATATATGCTTACCGCTTTTATATATATAGGCTATATAATAAATATATATATATATATAATATAAGACATTGAGATTGGTATACTAGCTCGCACCCCTCACGTATACGAGAGGGAGTCTATTTTATCGGGAGAGATCACCACCTTATGAAGACCAACTATACATACTCTTCTAGACCATGATTATATCAACCCATAGAGAGAGAAAACATAAATTCGCTTTTTAAATTAAGTATAAAAAATAATTTATATATATTAAAATATTATATCAGAGATGATATATATATATATCAAGTAATGCACTGTAGTAAAAAACACTGGTTGAGTTATTACGGTCGTATATATATACATAATAGATACACCACACGCGAAAATGACATTTCACACACGCTACATTAGACACGCAATATGTTACACTTATATTCTGAAAGTAAAAAAAGCTCTCCGAATATGTTAATTACGTAGACAAAAAGTGAAATGACTGCCGAAGTACCTAAAGTCCAAAAAATTGAAGTACTTTTTTCCCACTGTAACTATAGGACAAGCATTTTTGGTTTGTTGGTGATCAGATTCTTGTTACTTCCGCTAATAGCCATGTATGAATATTTCACAAATTATAGTCCCCTCCACAACAGTGGTCATATTAAGCCAGTAGCCGAGCAGCAAAATCTAATGCAGGATATGCTTGTAAATGTTATGATGGTATACTGCACACAAATGACTTGTCTTGAGGTAAAGATCTACATCAAGGTGTTCTCAAGGTCTTGATTCACATGAGAATTGAGACAGGTGACGAAAATTTGAAACAGCATATCAAATGTAGCGGGATTTTCAATCCATTTCACATCAACAAACTCAACTTTTAAAGCGCAACCAGATGTCTGGAATTGTCCTAAATATGTGATGATCAAAACAAGTGGTTTATCTAGTTTTGGTATTAATAATAAACCTAATATTTAGTAACAGCCATTACTAGGTTCACTCCTTTAAAAATATTTTTTTTATTATATTATTTTATATTAATTATTATTGTACTAAAAAGGACTTATTATCCATTTATAAAAAAAATTTAGCCAAAACGCGGAAAAAAATTCACCACAAACGCCCACAAAAAGTTGCTCTTCTCCCATTGGGGAGTACTGTATAAAGTTTAGTCATCCCTAAGTTTTGCAAGACCAAAAGACCTTATTTGGTGCTATTTTCCATTTGTATTCTGATACCAATTTTACAATTGGACTTGTACCATTACCGTTCGTTTTATGTACTTATTTCCTACCTCTGCGAAGGAAAATTTCATTTGTGTAATATATTTACAGGAGATTCTTCCAGTTTATTTTTTTGGGGTATTGACGCCGCCCCCAGACTTAAAACAAAATTACTATAGAACCACTATTTTTCATATTATACACTATAAACTATATGTGTAACAAATTTCCTTCTATTAATGTCTATTATTATAGTAATTATTAGTATTAATATATATATATATATAATATACACATATATATATAATATATAAAATTATATATATAATATACTATTATATATTATATATAATAGTTATATATATATAATATAGATATATATATTATATATATTATGATATATATATATAAGCGTGATAAATACGAATAGTTATCTTTGAAAATTTGTGAAGACATCAAACACTTCATTTCCTTTTGTTCATTTTTTAGATCGTATTTAAGATTCCGAAAACTTTGTTTTACATATTAATTACTAATATAATTTGAAATACTGTAATTAGTTTCATAACGCTAGTATATCTAGTTTTAAAATTATTAACACTTAACAGTTAGAAAACACGACCAAATTTTTTGGTCCGATATTCTGACACCCTTCTTTTAGCAGTTTCAAATAAAAACTTTGATTCTTTGTAACTTATTTTGGAGTATGTCATGGCAAATATAACCATGCCACATAAACACAAAATTCTTGAGTTCTTTATTGCTATAGGTTTCGTAGTTAAATCGACACCTTTGACTCTGATGAAAAGGTTATAAGTTCACTCCTTTTTATAAAAAACCTAAAATCTAACTATTTTCTTTTCTTTTTTTTTTACCCCAGAGCTCGGAAGTACGAAATTGCACCATTTTGAGAATTTTTTGTGCTTGATGCTCCCTGATGTTATATCTAATTTAACTATACGTAGCAGTTAGTGCACTAGTAAATTTATTCATTTATTTTCCATATGTAAATAAATTAATATTTAAGTACATAAATAAATACTTTTACATTAAAACATCACTCTGATGAGCATGGTACAATTTTTTTTTTTTTGGCAGTTCACTATATATATGTTTTTTTTGTGTGTTGTGTAATAATTTTAATACGCTACTAACTAACGATTATGATTTCCACCCAACTTTAAGGCATTCCTAATAGCTTATAATAAATTCCCTAATTTATACATTATTGTTTAAGTGAAAATAAATTGTAATTATTGTTTTTATTAATCCGTGGCCCACCTCGCTTTTTTCATTTGTTTTGGCTTGTGTATAAAGGCTTTCATTGTCGAATCGCCAGTGCACGCTATTTCCCTGTATATTAGTTATTTGCTTGCGAAATCTGTCGCCTCTTGAAGTCTTTCCCCCTTGTGCGGTTATATTCTCCGACAGTTTCACTTTTAGTTGTTCCCATACACTCCTGGCTACTCCCTTTATTTAAAAAATTTTTTTACTATTATTTTGCCAAATTATTATATATATATATATATTATGATATATAATATATATAAATATATATAATATATATATTATATATATATTATATATATATAAATATAATATATAATATATCTAATATATATATTATTCACAGGACGGTTTCAGGAACAGGTAGCCCATTTTTTGTCCCTGTTGGTAGGATCATTTATGGGATAGATAGCGAGTTGTAGCGTTAACCTTGCATTTAGTGTTCAAAACTTTTGCCGTGAATGGTCCTAGAAAAAGTTCTTCCAGCGTGATTCGTGATGAGAAGGTACATTGTAGAGTACAGATTCTGGTATTTAGACTGTGGTGTTTTTAATAATATTGTCTTTCAACCATAAAGATGGTTCCAGCAAAAGTTTGTATCAAAATCAGCTGAAAAAGTCATTTTGAAAATGTGATATTTGAAACATGTGGTTGCGTAGTCTAGCAGTTTGAAAAAAATGTTTTTTTTGTGAGAGCCTACAGCTTAAAACAAGACTTTATCTAAAAAAGAATGTACCTGTTTAAATTCCTGCGGGTATTGTTACATAAGAAATTTTCCTACATGGGTGTTAAAAAAATAAAAAATGACTTTTGAAAAAAATAAATATAATTTTAGCGGTCAATATGGTGGACAGTTACAACAAAAGTCTGCACAATTTCCAACACATTCAGCTTAAATAATTAAGGACAGGGTTTATTTTGGCTATGTTGAGAGGTGGGGCCTTTATCCCCTAAACCTGAAATGGTAGATAATATATATTATATATATATTATATATATATTATATAATAATATATATATATTATATATTATATATATTAATATATATATTTATTAATATTATATATATATATATAATATATATATATTATATATATTATATATTATAATGTACACCGAGTGGATGTTGTTTGAAGTAAAAATTTAGATTTAATTCTCCTCTTCTGAACAAAATCCAAAGGATAAAAGTTTTTTTTTTTTTTTTTTTTTTTTTGTGTGAATATTGAAAAAAAAAAAATTTTTTTTGTTGAAAATATTGAAGTTTTATTTTAAACAATTATGCCATAACACCTCTCTCTCTTCTCTCCCTCTCTCTCTTCTCTCTCTCTCTCTCTCTTCTCTCCTCTCTCTCTCTCCTCTCTCCTCTCTCTTCTCTCTCTCTCTCCTTCCCCGTTTTTTGGGAAGTATCAACATTTTTATCCAGGACATTTTTTTGACATAACCCAACAATTTGCCCTAGGGTTGACAGAGCAACAGGATTTTTCACTCACCGCACCGCACCTGTCGCACAGGGATCTGAAATTGTGTCAACACCGCAACCGAAATGAAGAGCCCACCAAGGGCACGCATCCGGTGCATTCGGCCCAACTTAATTTGAACTATGGCAAAGCGTAAATGACCTCCAACCTTAAAAAAAAGTGGATAAAATGATTGGTATACAAAATATTTAAATCAGCGTTTTCACAACCGGGGTCTACATAGACGCCTCAGCCAAGGGTTCCACAGGAAGCCTTTTGAGGCGAGTCCAGCAAGGAAAAATGCTTAAATAT
>JABUQX010040381.1:25000-29847 GCA_015478945.1 Trachelipus rathkii
AGTGTCATGTGATTTATGTTACAACCAGATCAGTGAAATAGGATTAAGTATCATGTGATTTAGGTTACAACCAGAGCAGTGAAACAGGATTAAGTATCATGTGATTTATTACAACCAGAGCAGTGAAATAGGATTAGGATTAAGTGATTTATGTTACAACTAGAGTAGTGAAATAGGGTTAGGTATTATCTGATTTATGTTACAACCAGAGCGGTGAAATAGAGTTAAGTATTATATGATTTATGTTACAACCAGAGCAGTGAAATAGGATTAAGCATCATGTGATTTATGTTACAACCAGAGCAGCGAAATAGGATTAAGTATCATGTGCTTTATGTTACAAAAAGAGCAGTAAAATAGGATTAAGTATCGTGTGATTTATGTTACTACCAGAGCATTGAAATAGGATTAGGTATCATGTGATTTATGTTACAAACAGAGCAGTGAAATAGGATTGGGTGTCATGTGATTTATGTTACAACCAGAGCTGTGAAATATGATTGAGTATCATGTGACTTATGTTACAACCAGAGCAGTGAAATAGGATTAAGTGTCATGTGATTTATGTTACAACAAGAGTTGCGAAATAGGTTTAAGTATCATGTGATTTATGTTACAACTAGAGCTGTGAAATAGGATTAAGTATTATGTGATTTAAGTTACAACCAGAGCAGTGAAATAGGATTAAGTATCATGTGATTTAAGGTACAACCAGAATAGTGAAATAGGATTAAGTATTATGTGATTTATGTTACAACCAGAGTTGTGTAATAGGATTAAATATTATCTGATTTATGTTACAACCAGAGCGGTGAAATAGAATTAAGTATTATATGATTTATGTTACAACCAGAGCAGTGAAATAGGATTAAGTATCATGTGATTTATGTTACATCCAGAGCAATGAAATAGGTTCAAGTATTATATGATTTATGTTACAACCAGAGCAGTGAAATAGGATTAATTATCATATGATTTATGTTAAAACAAGAGCAGTGAAATAGGATTAAGTATCATGTGATTTATGTTACAATCAGAGCAGTGAAATAGGGATTAGTATCATGTGATTTATTACAACCAGAGCAGTGAAATAGGATTAAGTATCATGTGATTTACGTTACAAACAGAGCAGTGAAATAGGATTAGGTATTATGTGATTTATGTTACAACCAGAGTAGTGAAATAGGATAAGGTATTATCTGATTTATGTTACAACCAGAGCGGTGAAATAGAATTAAGAATTATATGATTTATGTTACAACCAGAGCAGTGAAATAGGATTAAGTATCATGGGATTCATGTTACAACCAGAGCAGTGAAATAGGATTAAGTATCATGTGATTTATGTTACAACCAGAGCAGTGAAATAGGATTAAGTATCATGGGATTTATGTGTCACAAACAGATTCAAATGAAATGATTAATGTAATCATGGATTATTAATGTTGAAACCCAAGATAGAAGCTTTGAAAATAAGGATTAATATCATTGTGATTTATGGTTACAATACTAGAGCAGTGACATAGGATTAAGGTATAAATGTGATTTATGTTAAAAACTAGAGCAGTGAGATAGGATTGAAAAGTATCATGGTGAATTATGTTACAACAAGCAGTGAAAATATGATAAGTGTACATGTGATTTATGTTACAATCATAACCCCAGAGTAAGTGAGAATAAGGATAAAGTATCAATGTGCTTTATTACAGACCAGAGCAGTGAAATAGGTTAAGTATCAATGTGGTTTTATTGTACAACCAGAGGCAATGAAATAGGATTAGGGGTAATCAATGTGATTTATCTTCACAATCCAGAGCAGTGAAGATCAGGATTACGTATCATGTGTTAATGTTAACCACTAAGAGCATTGACTATAGGTATCATATCATGTGATTTATGGTTACAACCAGGCAGTGAACATGGATAGTATCATGGGATATTTACAACAGAGCAAGTGAATATAGGATTAAGTATCATGTGGTTTATGTTACAACCAGAGCAGTGAAATAGGATTAAGTATTATCAGGGTGATATAATGTTACAATAACAGAGAGTGAGAATAGGATTAAGTATTATGTGATTATGTTACAACCAAGTAGTGAAATAGGATTGAGTATTATCTATCCTGATTTATGTAACAACACAGAGCAAGTGAATAAATAAGAATCTTTGACTTTATGTTATAATCAGGAGCGAGATGAACTAGGGATTAAGTATCATGTATTATACAACCAAGCAGCAGTGAAATAGGATTAAGTATCATGTGGTGTATATTACAACCCAAAGCAGGAGTTGAAAGTACGGATTAAGTATCATGTGATTATGTTACACACCAACAGTGAAAGTAGGATTAAGGTATTCATGTCGGTTATGTTAACATTACCAGAGCAGTCGAAATATGGTTAAGTACCATGTGATTGTAATGGTTACAAACACCAGAGCAGTGAAATAGGATTAAGTATCATGTTATATTTATGTTACAACCAGAGCAGTGAGATAGGATTAAGTATCATGTGATTATATAGTAGCCTGAGCATGTGAAGATAGATTAAGTATCACATGTGAGTTTATTTAGACCAGAGCAAGTGAAATAGGATAAGTATTAATGTGGATTTATGTGACTAACAGAGCCCAGTGAAAATAGGAAAAAAGTATTATGTGTATATGTTACCAACCAGAGTAGTGAAATATGATTCAGGTATATCTGATTTATAATTGTTTAAGAGACCAGAAGCGGTGACATAGAATTAAGAATTATAATATTTATGTTACAATCAGCAGCAGTGAAATTATGGATTAATATCATGATTATTTTATGTTACAACGCAGAAGCAGGTGAATATAGGATTAAGTATCATGGTGACTTGATGTTACCAACCAGAGCAGTGAAATATATTAATCATAGATGTAATTCTGAAAAGCCATAGCAGTGAGATAGAATTAAGTATCATGTGTGATTTATGTTTACAAATACCAGAGCAGTGAAATAGGATTAAGTGTCAATGTGATTATGGTTACAGACCAGATCAGTGAAATAGGAATTATAGTATCCCTTGATTAGTTACAACCAGATGCAGTGAAACAGGATTAAGTTCATGTGATTTATTACAACGTAGCAGTGAAAATAGGATAGATTAAGTATCCCTGGATTATGTTACAAATAACCAGAGCAGGAAATAGGATTAAGTATCATATAAATATTATATAATTATATATATATATATATATATATATATCTATATATATATATAATATATAATATATATATTATAATATAATAATATATAATATAATAGGTTATATAATATAATATATAATATATAGTAATTAATATATATATAATATATATAATATTATATATATATTATATATATATATATATATAAAATATATATATATACTATCTAAATATATAATAATATATTATATAATATATCTACCAAGGGGATGACTAAAACCCTATCCAAGGAAATATTTTTAGCCTTTATAAAAGATATTTCCCTGTTATATAAACTTAAATTGTGTTTATCTATTTATATTATATTATTATATATTATTAGTGTTATTATTATTATTATTGATTATTAAATATTATTATTATGATTATTATTAATAATTATTTTATTATATTATATATATTATATTCTATTATATTATTATTATTATATTATTATTGGTAGTATGTAGTAAGTAGTAGTTAGTAGTTAGTATCAGCATAGAAGAAGCAGTAAAGAAGCAAGTAGAGAGAACAGTAGTAGCGTACTAGTAAGCAGTAGAAATGGCAGTAATTATTAGAGTAATAAGTGAGTTAAGTAGTGAGGTAGTAGATAGAGAAGTAGCAGTAGTTAATAGACGTGGATAGTTGTCGTTACAGCTATTATTGTAACGTATTATCAAAAGTAGTCGTATACTCTGATAAATATTCGGATTTTTTAATAACTTACTGGGCATCCAAAGGGTAGAGTTCAGTTTGACTTAGGCATCCAAAAAATTACTAGCGTTTAAAAACTCTGACGCTTTCTTGGCTCCCGTATACTAATCGTCACTTTGAAGGATCATTTATTATTCTGCATTATTGCCATCTTATAAATTGAGCCATCTGTTAAACGCATATTGCTTTGCCTATTTTCATACGTCCAGAAGAGGCCTGCGTTTTAAGACGCTTGTATATGCGATGCCATTTAAAGGCGGCTCCAACACAAATGTCGGAGTTTTGTCGAACCTTTGCCCAACACGACCCCATGTGTGTATGGGTCATTTTGTGCATCATTTATGGTTTGCCCAGTCATGTCATAAACATCTTTTCCATCGCTGTTGGAAATAGATTGTGTAGTTTGGAAAACTCAAGGCAAATGAGCAAAAGCATTCGCCAAAATGACGCATACCATATTTGGTGTTTGGCAACGGGTTCGACAAACTCCGCATTGGTGTGGAGCCGCCTAAAGGTACCTACCATACGTTCGCTTAAAAATATGGCGCTTTTTGACCCCGCGGTATACGTCAGTGTGAATAGATCAAAGGAATAAGTACATTGTTCCCATTTATGATGAGCGTTTCAAAAACGCATTCCAGTGACTCATTGCTCAGGGAGCTGCCAGCGTTTTAAACGTCGATAGAAGGAGTAATGCCGTTAGGTATACGGGTATGAGTAAACTAGGATCTTGTAACATACAGCTAAAATGAAGCCTTATTAATAGTTACTTTAAACGGCATATTTTTGGATGTTTCTCTAGTGTTCTACACACTATACCTTTATTGCTGCATTTTACACAACTACTGGAAGTGGGTTATGAGACAAGTTGTCGGTTCGCGGTCCGATTATTTGAATTTCCTTTTCCGTGTCGGTC
>JABUQX010040382.1:2500-27500 GCA_015478945.1 Trachelipus rathkii
TGTGAAGAGAGAGGTATGTGTGGAAATTGAATACTTTCTTTAAACACAAGAGTATCATAAGTATACTAGAGTTGGTGTAGGTAGAGATTGGTATCGAAGTGTAAAGTAATGATTGATTTGTAGTTGAGTGAAGAGGAGATGTTGAGTATGTGTGTTGTTAAATCAGGAGGGGTTTAGGAATGGATTATCGGACATTATGCTGTTCTATGTAAAATTAAGTTAGTGGGCTTGGATGGAGAGAAGGTTATACGAAAGGAAGTAGGTAAAATTAAGAGGTGAGAATTAAGTGAGCAGAGACATAAGGATTAAGTTATTGTAAGAGCGCTCGCTTAGTAAATCGGTTGAATGTGAACAAGTTGATACTGAACAAATCTGGCAAATGAAGAAGCATATTGTAGCTAGTGCCAAAAGACAGATTGTCCTGGATGTGCTTAAAGAGGAAGTAAGAATGCTTCAACAGCGAATCGGCTGGACAAATGCATATCAGACGAGTGATTGAAAGCGTGCCTTAAAGGTAACACAAAGTAGAGCGCGTGGCTTCGAATAGTATAAAGCAAAGATGAATGATTCAAAGAAAGCAATCGCTTGGAACATCATCTCATATAGAGTAAAAAGAAACTACTTAAAAGGTGTTACGTAGGAGGAAAAAAGAGGTAAATGAAACAATTTGAAGGAGGATGAATGAGGGACATACAAGGAAATAGAAGCTCTTCTGGAAGGAAGCGCGACAAGTTAAGAATAAGAGTAATAAGGGAAATCTTCCTAGAATAATGAATAGGGATGGTGCTTTTGTAACTGATGAAAAGGATGTGCAAGGGGTAGTGTGAAGAACTCACTTCGAAATCTGCACAATATTAACAGTAATGATGACGTGTTAGTGTGTGTGGTTTTTATGGTGCAAGAGGAACCATAGCTCCATCTCTCTGCCGATGAGGTCCATTCAGTAAGGAGGAGCTATATGGGTAAGAGTGAGAAAGCTTGAAAGCAATGAAATCGCAGCGTATAGATGAACATACCTAGTGAAATGATCAAGAGCGGAGCGCGAAGATGGTGGATTGATTGGATTGGAAGCTTGTGTAATAGCGTTTATGCGAGGTATTTAGTCCAAGATGGAGTGAGAGCGTCACAGCTACCCTTTATAGGTAAGGAGAGAAAAGGGAACTGTAGAAAATTATAGGGGAATAAGTTTATTTGGGTTGTAGGAAGGTATATATGCTGGTATTTTCATCGAAAGAGTGCGTCGAGTACTGAGGGATTGAATTATTGAAGAAACAAGGTGCGTTTAGAGTGGTAGAGGATGTGTGGATCACATCTTTACATTGAAACAAAATCGTATGCAGAAAAATGAGGGAGAAGAACTGAATAAATTATATCTCTAAGAGCATTTTTATGGATTTACAACAAGGGTATGATAGGGTTAATAGGGAAGGCCTATGGCAAGGTATAGTGATATATGTGTACTCGTTGGTACGGCTTCTGAATGAATCAAAAATATGTATATTGAAGAATAAATAAGCGTGGTGTAAGAATAAATAGTTCTGTCAATGGTGTGATTGGTTGGATTAGGATTAATGACGGAGTGAGACAGGGTTGTAGTTTGTCTCATTGGTTATTCAATGTGATATGGATGGGGTTATGAAAGAATCCGAGGTGGGATGCAGGGAAATGGTTCGTTAGCATGATGAGAGAATGCGAGAGGCGCATGGAGCCGTCTGTGCACCCCTCCACCGTATTGTATGCGGAGTGATATTGGTACCTGTGTGCGAGTTCTGAGAGAGTTTGAGAGGATTGTGGAGAGTTTAGGCAGGGTATGTAAAAGAGCGGGCTTTGAAGAAACGTAGATAAGCAGTTAAGGTTATGGTTGCTCTGATGAGGACAGTCCTCAGTGTGAAGCTCTGCTGGAGGTGAGCAGCAGCTGGAACAGCTGTCTGAGTTTAAATATTTAGGGTATGTGTTGGACGAAGAGGAACACGGATAGAATGCCAGAGTGTAGCTCAGCGCAAAGTTGATGAATGGCAGGAGGTGAGCTGGTGCAATTAATCGTTGGTGGAATGTAAAGGGACTAAGTCTTGAGTGCGCTAGAGCTTACATGAGGGTATGTTGTTCACTGTATTATATGTGTATGTATGTGAGACTATGGTCTGGAATTAACAAGTATAGATCTAAAGTTCAATCTGTTCAGCATAGATGGCCAATCTTAGGGGCATGCTAGCGTGTGAAAAGAATTAATAAGGAGGAATGAACGTTTAGAGAGTGTGGAGTGTGAAGAAAGGGGGTAATGAGAGAAATAAATGAAAGTATGCTCTGAGATGGTTTGGTCATGTGGAAAGATGAATGAAAGTCGGTTGGGTAAGCGGATGTATTAGTGGTGAGTATGTGCGGAATCGACCGGCTGGGAGACGAAGAGAAAGTGGATTGAGTCGGTGAAACGATATGTCTGAAGGAGAGAAATGTGAGTTTGGCAGAGCGAGCAATAAAGGTGCATGATAGGCAGAGAACTGGCGGGGCGCGGTTCTGTAACTGGCATGGTTGTGACCACCTGGGCCCAGGATGAAACCCTTACATGACGGATCTTTTACCATAGTGAGGGTCCCGTGAATCGCGGTCCTATGATGCTCCAGGGTGGATTTCATGTCCTTGTACGACGAGGCTTCTTCACTAATTACATGGTACAGAGAGGGCTGCCGTAAGGCTGGCTATCTTTTTTCGGACGTTTGTCATGTTTCTACTGTCTTTATCTATCTACTTCTCTCTCGCTAATCTCTCGTGAGCGCTCCCTCTCACTCACCACATCGCGAGCGCTCTCCTCTCTCAGCCCCATTCTCCGCGTGGCATACTGAGAAGCGAGTCAGGCTACCACATGAACGATCGTGAGCGTTAATGCATATAACATGCAAACAGAACACTAAATTCAATGACACACTCCCCCACTGATTTACTCGGCATTCTCCACGCCCCAATCATCGCCCGTAGTCCCACACACTCCTAACTGTATAAGGACCGCATATATATACTTATATATACTATATGATTATATATTATAGTAGGTACCTACTATTATTTATACTATAGCTTATACTTCAGCTAATATATCATAATATATATACTATATTTAAAATACTTTCCCTAAAATCCCGTTACAATATTTCTTCCATGTTTTAACCCCTTTTCGGGATCTAACTAATTACACTCTTACATACATATTGCCCAAGCTCCTATAAGTATGAGTAAAAACACGCATAGTTAAGGCTTAAAAGATACAATAATTTGATCCATATAACTATTTAATTCCAGAAAGATAATATATACTTTAAATACAAGTAACAGACGAGACTTAATTATAAAAATGACCTTAAAATAAACCTACTTTTGTACAAATGTTTTTAATAACGAAATATTGTCGTTCAAAGGAAACAAAAACATAAGATAATATTCCTAAGGTTGCCAATGCCGCGAATAATAACTATAATATAATGATAATATATATTATATATATATAACTATATATATTATTATTATATACTATATATATATACTATACTTCTATTATATATAATACACTATAACTACTACCTATCATATACTATATATTATTATAGTATACTACGCTCTACGTATTATAATATATTATATATATATATATATATCTTATACACCGCCAACTATATATATATAGCTTACGTCACTATTATACATTACATCTGCCCAACTACCTACCGCTCCACCCGCTCACGTATCTCTCTCCCTGCTACCAACCCCGTCAATATACCTATATCATATATACTAATTAAATTATACTCACCATAATATATATATATAAATATACTATATATATCATTATACTACTAACTATACTATATATCACTATATTATAGTATATATATATACACGCCAGTAATATTACGCAAAAAGTAGGAACCAACTACACCTCATCCCTCCACACCTGCCTATATCCAGCTCATTTATAACTTATTAAAAATTAACCTATGAATGCGTAACTCACAATGGTCAAAAAAAATTTTTTAAAGCTAGTAATACATATTACCCCAGTGATATACTACTATAACATATATCCTACTCTCACAGTTATACTATATAATATAATATATATATATAAGATATATATAACATATATACTATACTTTGATATATACACATATAGCTATATACCTCAACTAATATCCAATCCTAACTAGCCCTATATATTATATACCGCCACTATCTATAATATAAATAGCGGACCTCTCCTCGGCTCCAAAGCTGGATCGTAAACAATTAAAAAAAAATCTCACTTTTTAAGCATTTTTATTTTCACATTCTAAAAAGCCAATACTCAATTAAAAATAAATAAAATTAAAAATTATTGAATGAAACTATAAATAATGAAGGAACTGAGAATATGGAAACAAAAAAAACATATACCTATATATATGACAGTACTAATAGTATAGTAGTAGTAATACTACTCTAACTATATATACCGTATAATATATAAATATATATAGTATATTATTAGATACATATATTTTGTGCTGAATTTGTTTGATATATATATATTATATATTCACCCACCACTAATACTATACTATCGTACCTCAACCACCTCCCACACCTCTACATATATAATATCACGATATCATCACCACTACATACTAGTACTACCGTACTAACTCATCAATATACTCTCTTCATTAACAAATAAAACATACTACGCAACAATCACATATTCCCACATTACACTGTTTATGTGAGTTACTCTCGCAGACTCTCAGCTCTATCTTATCTTATCTCTCTTACTATTAAGCGATAATTCCATCTCGCTGCCCACGCTAATCCTTCTAACAATCTTCGACCATCACTCTTTAAAATAACACTTGACTCGAGGCTCTTGTTTTAGTTTTTGAATTTCATAATATTGACTATTCACATTAACGAATGTAACTACCCAAAAGCTTTCAAACTTTTTATATGAGAATTCCTTCCCTCCTTTAAAATCATCCGATTATTTTAATTTTAAAAATGATAACTAATACCGGTACTATAATTACCCCAAAAAAATGTATTACAACAAGTAATTATTCCAAATTTTTATCTTAACAATGAATTTCCAAACAACTATTATAAAACAACTAAACACAGATCAATACAACAACAACAAACATTGGATTCTCGAAACAACCTACGCCCACCACCCTACTCACTATATATATATATATACTATACTCACCCTACACCTACAACCCGGTCGATTCCCAACATATATACTACTATATACTAACTCCATACAACACTCACATACCTACCTACCCCTATACCCTATGAACCTTCTATATAAATAACGCTTACTATATATTATATATATATATACATATATCACCTTATATAAAGTACCTATATACGTATATATATAGTTATATATAAATAAAATATAAACGATACATATTATAGCTATTATTCCCTTATTACAGATCTATATTACTATATATATTACTATACTATATATATATAATATTAAATATATATATATATAAATATCTATATATATTACATAGTATATATATATATATACTTAATAGTAATAAGTTATACCCTATATATTATATATATAATATATATGACCTAGCCTATATACTATATAGTATATACTATATATAATTCCACCCCATATCCTATATATATATATATACCTATATATACCTAACCCTATACACAATATCACTAAAATATACATACATACATAAACACCAACCACAAACACACAACCCAAATATATATAATAATATATATATATAATATATATATAATATAATATATATATATAATAAGTAGGTAGTATATATATATACCTATATATATATATATATTATATATTAATATATATACTTATATAATATAACGTTGCTATATATATATACTATATATACTATTATATATACTATATACTATATATATATAATACCCGCTATATATATATATTATATAAATATATACTACTATATATATATATATATATATTATATACTACTAACTATAATAGAATATATATATATTATAGTACTATATTAATTCAGGTAGTAACTCACTACACCTACACATCACATACCTAATCATATATTCATTAAACTCACCGAATCCTTCTCCATCTCTATTCTCCTACAGATGGAGTAGTGCCTGTAAAACATGCCACGAAAAAATAGTTTAAGGAGAAGCAGCATGACGGTAAGTCGAAAAAAATCCCCACACCTCCCCTCATATACTATATAATATATATCATACTTATATAATATATAATACTATATATTATTATATAGTAGATATATTATATATATAATATATATATATATATACTATCATATATATATATATACTAGTATTATACTACTATTATATAAGTAGAAGAGCATGACCGTAGTCGAAAGGAAATCCCCATCTACTTTCCCCTTATATATTATATATATTATATTATATATATATATATATATATACTAGTATATATATACTTATAATATATATATATATATATATATATATATATATTATACTATATCACTTATTATTATATTATCTACTACGTATATATATATTTATTATATATATATATAACTATATATATATATATATATAGTATATATATATATATATTATATACTGATAATATATATATAATATATATATCATGTAACTTACTATATATATATAAACTTTTCTAAAATCTGAAGACAACGTTATCGAACTTGTAAGTCTTGTAATTAACCTTCTTAAAGTCACCTAAACGTCTTTTCGATCCTTACTATTAATTAAGAGAATTAGGAATAATTCTTTCATTTTATCAGAAAAATGAACTTTTTGTTGCCAATTCTATACTTTCAAGAATTACACAAATTTAAATAAATTGCACAACTTACATATCTCCCTTTTCCAGTCCAAATGATTATCAACCTAACCTGGCGTCCAGTCACTTCCCTTTAATAGCCCAACTATCAAAGTTTAATATCTATCTTATTACAATGGAAATCTATCGTCGTTCATTAGTTAGGTCTCAACCACAAATTCGTATTACTGCCTCATTAATCATATCAGTATACACTAATGAATGAAGTAAGCTCACATGAACAAATCACACTATAACTCGTTGTTATGAGAAATCGTATATGATAACGTTTGAAGATTTTGATACATTTAAGTACTTATCTATACTAAGTCATTTTTTAAGGGGAAAATTCACAAACAATGTTAAATGAAGTAAGTATCATAATAACCATAATAATTAATAATAATGAATTAATAAATTAATTAGTTTTACCTAGATATATCTGACGCAAATATTCGACTCCGTAAACTTTTCCGTACTAACCGTTCTTTTTTACTATCTTCATCCGCCATGTAAAGAGGACTAAAAATACCTCTGCCAAATCTCTCTCATTTATAAGTCATACTTATACTATATATATATATATATTATATATATACTATATATATATATATAAATAAATATACTATATATACTTCATACTATATATATATTATTATATATATAACTACATACATATTATATTATACTATATATATATATTCCCCTTTCCTTCTTTTTTTATTCAAATTCGGTTTAGGATCCATTAAGGTTAGGTTATGATAAGTTTTGAGTAAACACAGAAAATCTGTGTCTACTTGACAAAACTTTGATCATACCTTCCTTAATTTCGACGTAAAAAGAAATTATATGAACAACACCGTAATAAACGTTCCCTTCTTATAAATATTATTCGTAATTGTAGCAACACCATGTGTGGCAGCCGTTGCTTCATACCCATATGGAAATATCGATAACTTCTAAAAAATATATCGATTTTTCTAGATTGAGCTAAACTCGATTATTAGGCTACCCAATAATAATAATAATAATAATAAATTTTCATTTATATATGCTTAATTAATTAACTACATATAGTATGATATAATATCTATATACTATATTATAATACTATATATATATATATACACTATATATTCAGTATATATATACCTATATATCGAAAATAATAATCATCTATATATATATATATATCATACTAAACTATATAATATATACATATACTATATAATATAATACTGTTATATATATATATACATCTATTATATATCTATTAATCTAGCATATACAATACCAATAGGACGCTATTTCTTATTAATTATTATGTTAAATTTTTCTTTTTTTTCACTTTATTCTTTTATATACTTATTTACAACCATTATAACCCAAGCCATTCCGACTCATCCACTCGGTTATAACGACGTTTATTTTTTTTCTTTTTTGTATCCTCTAGCTATCTTTCTCAATTTGTTTCTTATTATTATATTTTTGACGAAATATAGAAGGTAGCTAACGGTGATCACGACCATGTCCGATCTTCCCGGATTAATAAGCCCAGAACTACTATTTATTATTCTATCAAATGCTTTTCCAAGTCCAAAACTTCCTATTTGCGATTATTAAAAATTGAAGTCTTTACTTTAAACCAATATCGGAGCCGAGTTTCATAATGCGGTCATTATCTCTTTTTATCTTTCTTTACGCATCCCTTACTTTTTCTACTCTCTTACGTATACTACTTCTTCTTTTTTTTTTATTTTTCCTGTTTCATCTTCATAATTGCTCCTTACACTATATTTTTTGTAGTACCGTCATTTCTTTTGTTTTTTATTTTTTCATTCTTATTTTTATTTTCTCGTTCTTTTAATTTTTTATTTATTCTTATTATATTACTTATTTTTTTTTCCTATTTCTTTTACTTATCTTTTATTTTCTTTTTATAAATATTATATCTCAAATTTTTTTTTTTTGGTTTTTATTCTTTTTTTTTTTTTTTTTTTTTTTTTTTTTTTTTATTCATTTTTCTATAGAATATTTTTTCATTTTTGCATTTTATTTTTTCTTTCTTTATATTAATTCATTTGAAACTCTTATAATGTTTTTGCTTAATTTTCTTTTTTATTGCTTTTTGTCACTAAATCTATTATTATACATTTTAATGTTTCTTTTTGTTTTTATTGTTAAATTTATTTTTACTTTTGTTATTTCTATATTTTTTTTTATTGTCTTTCTTCTTTTGTGGAGAGTTTTTATATTCTACTCTTCTTCATTTTTATCTTTTTGCTCCTCTATTTTTTTCTCTTCCCTTTTCCCCTTTCCCTTTTTCTTTTTTTCCTTCTACTCTTCAATCCTTTTCCCTATTATTCTCTGTCAATCATATTCCTTTTCTCTTTTCTTATATCTTCTTTCTTAAATATCTCTGCTCTTATTCATTTCATCTAAATCTTATTATACTTCCTCTCTCTATATATCTTTTTTTTAAAATAATTGGCAATTTATAAAAAGGTTTTCTTTTTTATATATATATATATTATCATATTCTACTAAATATAGTATTCGTGAGTCTTCTAAAAAAAATATTTGGCTCTATCCACATTATTAACTGTACATGAAAAACTAATGGAGAGGGACTTAATATTATCAGTCCGCTTCTCAAATTTGCTTTATACGAAACTGCTCATTAAGGTCCTAATTGCTTAATTAAATTACCGTACTTAAGTTATGGACGGAATTAGAAAATGCATAAAAATAGAAGAGATTTCGTTGTTGATACCACAAGGGGTCGTGTGTGCTGAAAATGAAGATGTGTTTTAGCGTATATTTTTAAAGTAGCCAGTTATAGACAGACCGCTGAAAGAGTCGAAAAGTCTAAGGCCAATATCAACAGAGTTGCAGGCACGCGCAATAAGTTATAGAAATGATTACGAACATATGCCCCAAAATACAACAATTTCATATTCAGTACATACGACCTTTTCCATTATCAACAACAATATAATCCTTATTTTGAACAAGATTAAAAAAAGTGGGAAGATCGTAAAATTTGCTATTTAACAAAGTATAAAATGGAAAAAGTGCACTTACACGAGTATATATATAATTTTAAAGAGACACACGATTCTAAGCATGATGACTTCAATGGATCGAGATCTTAGACAAAATGATAAAACCTGCTTACGTTATTATATCTACATAACAAACTGGATGTAATCTAATATAAGAAAACTATCTAATTAGATGGATGGTAGACTGAAAATAAGATTAGGAAGGTGTACACGAAGAGTCTCTACATAAATTCAAAGCCTTATAAAGATTTTTGATGATAAAAATTCACATCCGACATAACTTAATCTAAGATATTTCGGGGTATTTCTGACCTTATAGGGGGTGAAGACGATAGGTATATATCCTAAGTTCGTCAAGGTTTCCCATTTAGAACTCTGTCCCCGTGAGGTGGCTCGCATAAGGAGGGCGCCATTCCTTATAGGAACAACCAGTACGTCGTTTGCGCCCTGAGCATTCTCCAAGTCTTCACTAAGAAGAGAACTCCGTGAAGGTAACTTGAATGAATGACACCGAGCTGAGATAAAAATAGTGAGTATCCGGCATTCCCTTGTATGCCTGGAGGAGGGTTCAAAAAACCTCTGCAATATGGGGTAAGAAGTAAAGTTCCGTTGCCTGGCTTTCCGTGTATACGGATTTGCATGGTGTCCCACTTGATGGAAAACTATGATCCAAAAAGAGGGAGGGAGTTAACTCAACTCTTTACTCTTAGGCTGAAGGGGTAGTAACTGGAGTAGTGAGAGGATGAGATTCTCGAATCCTTACATCCTCGAGGGCAAACTAGCCCTTGGTAGGTCCTAGTCTAAGAGTGATCGACCAGGGGTCAAGTGGAGAACCCGACAAAAGGTGATCTTCGGCCTAGTTTAAAAGCAAATAATCGTTAATAGACTTTTTCATATAAATATTATACAATCTTCTATGCGCGATACATGACCAAATATATCAATGAAACGAATGGAACACAAAAGTAAAGAACAGAAGGGATGGGAAAGGCAAGTATTTCATAAGGAACGGTAGTCCTAATCCCCAAAATATGTCAAGGGCCAGAGCACATCAAAACTTCTGAAATCCACTCTGAAAGGTGGGCTATGGATGTGGGCTCGAAAAAATCTCCAGGAACTCCCACTGCCCCCCCCCCCGTGAACTACATGAAACAACATAACTTCACGTGACGCACAAGGTTCGGGTCCCATACTATTGGTGGGCCGGTAAAGGGCGAAAAAGGAACGGTTTTTAGTCTTTACCCTCATCCAAGGGGAAGGAATGCGAGATGGACCGAAGACCTGTGGGGCGAAGAGGCACAGGAAAGTCCAAGGGGTTTGGAAATGGGAAATAGGGAGGACATCTTCTTTCATAAAAAGAAGGTACCAACACAGTACGTAAAGGGACTATGAGCAAGTTGAAAAACTGCTAAATAAGATAGCGAGGGAAGGGTAAAAAATCATATATGTTAAAAGAAAACTAATAATAATAATAATAATAATAATAATAATAATATAATTAATAATAATAATAATAATAATAATAATTAATAATAATAATATAATAATAATAATAATAATAATAATAATAATAATAATAATAATAATAATTATAATTATAATTATAATTATAATTATAATTTATTATTATTATTATAATTATAATTATAATTATAATTATAATTATAATAATTATAATAATTATAATAATTAAATAATTATTTAATAATAATAATAATAATATCATAATAAATAATAATAATAATAATATATCTATATCTATATAATACTATAATTATATTATAATTATAATCTATAATTATAATTTATAATTAATAAATGTTTAAATTAATTATAAATATACTTTATAAATAATTCTATTTATAATAAAATAATTAAAATTATAATAATAATAATAATAATAATAATAATAATAATAATAATAATAATAATAATAATAATAATAATAATAATAATAATAATAATAATAATAATATATAATAAATAATAAATAAAATCTTAATAATAATACCTAATAATAATAAAAACCAATTAACTAACGTAATCAATATCAAATCTATTTCATAAATTCATAAGTCATAATTATAAACTATAAATTATATATTATAATAATAATAATAATCAATAATAAATAAATAATAATAATAATAAAAATAAAAGAAAAATATGATATATGATATAGGGGAAATAGGGGGGGGGGGGGTGGAGGGAAAGTAGCATAAAAGAACTAAACAAAGGGGAAAAAACAAAAGGATGAACAAAACATTTTGCATTTAAAAAATAAACATCGTATCTGTGCCCACCTCAACTACAAGTTGTTTTGGTTGTTTTATATATACGGTATATATATATATATAATATATATATATTATATATATATATATATAACATACCTTATAATATATATTACTATTATATATATATACTATATATATATTATATATATATAATATTATATATATATATATATATATATTATTATATATAATTAGTATATATATATTATATATATATAAGTTATATAGTTTATGATAGCCTATATACTATGTATATTATTATATATACTATATATAATATATATATTATATATTATATATATATACTATATATATATATATATATATATATATATATATATATTGCAACATAGTGTTTTCAACTACATTCTCTACCTACAAATCCTAAAACAAATACATACAACCTTCCTCGCATATCAAACATATGATTATTTAACTATGAACATGCATAAAGTCTAATCACACAACCTTTCAAAACTATTTCCAATGATGACTCTGACATCTTATGAAGTTTGAAATAAATGTAGACCTCGTACTATGAATTCCAGATTGCTTGATCTAGCAAAATTTGCTAACCAAATAAAATATCAAAAAATCATAAATTTTTAAATCAACTATGCTATATATATTTCTCTCTTCTTTACTATGGGTTTGCCCTTTTGATGGTAGTGATATTTTATGAAAAATTTGAACCAGTGTGCAGAATGTTAGAAACATTGAGGAAACAATATGCTATAAATATGCAAATGTAATACAGTGCGTATTTTCAAAATGAGCCAAAGTTAGTCTAAAAAGTATTTGCAAAAATATAATGGAGTATGTCTCTCTATATTTTAAAATGGAAGGATTCATTGAATTGCAACTATCATTAATACAAACAAGATGAAGATCATCAATCAAGAGTTCAACATTTTTACAGGAGTAACTATTTTATGGATGAATTTTAAGTACTATTCATACTGTACATGAAGTAAAATCATTGTTCATATACTGATTATAATTATTAAATATCTATATAAAAAAACCTAAGGCACAATAAGTTAAAGGCGTAGCATAAATATCTTTGCATATACCACATGGTGGTATATATATAATATATATTATTAGTATATATATATATATATATATATACTAATTACTATATATATAGTATATATATATTAATATATACTATACAGTATATTATTGTATATACTATTAGTATATATTAATATATATTATATATATATAAATATATACTATATATTATATATATATATATTATCTCTTCTCAGCTTCCTCTTTTTTCCAAGACTGGGCGTAAGGTGCGCTACAAGCATCGGAAAAGAAAAGCAGTAGGAGAACATGACAAAACGTCGAAAAAAGCCCAGCCTTGACCGCCCCCTCTGTAGCCATTATTAGTGAGAGCCTTCGTCACGAGACGAAAATCCACCCTAGAGCATCATGGACCGCGACGACCGCTCACTATGGTAAATCGCAATGAAGGGTTCATCCCTGGCCCAGGTTAGCCACAACCATGCCCCCATACAAACCCCGCCATTCTCTCCTTCCTATTCAGCACCTTTATTCTCGCCTCTGCCAAACTCAACATTTCTCTCCTTCCTTCAGACATTCGTTCACGACTCAATCCCACTTTCTCTTCGGTCTCCCAGCGTCGGTTCCCAACACACTCTCACTATACATTCCGCTTTAACAACCGACTTTCCGACTTTCATCCTTTCCACATGACCAACCCATTCAACGTACTTTCATTTATTCTCTCTTTTACCCCTTCTTCACACCACACAACGTCTTAATGCGTCCTCCTCACTTTATTAATTCTTTCACACCTTATACTTAAAACATTTTACTTGAAGCACACCTTGAAACTTTAGGATCTTATACTTCTTATTCCAGACCCATAGTCCTCACTACCGATTACAATAAACAGGGTAACCAACATACCCTTCATGTAAGACTCTAGCGCACTCGAGACTTAGTCCCTTTACATTCACCACGATTAATTGCACAGCCACCTTCCTGCATTCAAAATTTCCTACTCACTCTGCATCAATCCCTTCCCTTCTCATCCAACATTACCCTAAATATTTAAAACTCCGATACTAGTTCCACAGCTGCTCACCATCTAAACATAACTTCACACTGAGGACTGTCCTCACTCACAACAAAAACCTTAACTCTTATCTACTGTTACTTTCAGACCCCTCCTTTTACATACCCTTCCAAATCTCTCCTACCAATCCTCTTCAAACTCTCTTCAGATTCTCGCCACACATAACAAATCATCCGCATATAACAATATAATTAGGGCACCCTCCACTCTCTCCATTCTCCATCATTCTACACCATTTTCCTGCCATCCCCACTCGAATTCTCATAACCCCCATCCATATACACATTAATTAGAATTAAAAACATAAACATAAACCCTGTCTCACTCTGCTATTAATCCTAAACCCAATCACATTTGACACCATTTATTCTTACACAGCCTTTCACTATCGTTCATACATACTTTTGATTCCATTCAGAAGCCTACCACACACCATATATTACTAAATACCTGCCATAAAGCTCCCTATTAACTCTATCACGCTGTAATCCATAAAACTTAAATGATAATTTATTCTTCTTCTCCCTCACCTTTCTCAATCATTTGTTTCAATAGTAAAGATTTGATCCAACACATCCTCTACCACTCCTAAACGCACCTTGTTCTTCACCAATCAGTCCCTCAGTCACTCGATGCACTCTTTCGACCAAAATACCAGCATATACCTTCCCTACAACACTCAATAAACTTATTCCCCTATAATTTCTCACAGTTCCCCTTTTCTCCCTTTATCCCTTATACAGGGTACTATTACCGCTCTCCCAAATCCAAATATATATATATATATTAAACTATATATAATTACTTATATTATATATATATATATATATATTATAGTATATATATATATATATATATATATATATATATATATATATGCAGATGAAATGGTATTTAGGTTTTATGGACTTTCAACAGCTCAGTGGCAGACGTTAATGATACATGGTGTTGATGGTAGGTTTCTGAATGGAATTAAAAGTATGTATGTTGATAATGAGGAGTGTATATTGAGTTGAGTGAATGGTTTAATATTAATAGTGGAGTGAGGCAAGGGTGTATTATGTTTCCACTGCAATTTAATTTATATATATGGATGAGGTGATGAAAACATTTAAAAATTTAAATTAGGGTTAGCATGGGAGGGTGTTAAGACGGATGGAAAATGGTAGAAAGTGGAGAGTACCTGGCTTATTTGGATGTTTGGTGAATCTGAAGTAAGTTTAAGAAAATTGGTAGAGGTCTGGCTGGGTATGTAAAAAGAGGGGGAGGGGGGTCGTAAAGTAAATGATGATAATAAGAGCAAGGTGATGGTGGTATGTGAGGAGAGTAAAAAATTTGAAATTATGTTAGATAGTAGACAACTGGGAAAAGTATCTAAGTATAAATATTTAGGCTAAATGCTGGATAAAAAAGAAATAAATGATGTAGAGTGTAGTAGGAAAGTCGTTAGTGGTAATGTGGTTGGTGCAAATAAATCTTTTTTGAATGCAAGGAGACTGAGTCTTGAGTGTGCTATGGCTCTAAATGAGGGTATGTTGTTAAACCTGTTAATATATAGTAGTATAAGTATGGTGTAGAATCAAAGGTACAGATCTAAGGTGCAATCTGTTCAGATGGATAATCTTAGGGGCGTGTTAGGTGTAAGAAAAATTGATAAAATGAGGAATGAAGGTATTAGGGAGTGATGTAGAGTGGCAAAAGGAGTAAATGAGAGAATACTGTAGTGTATTAAGGTGGTTTGGTTATGTGGAAATAATGGATGGTAGTAGATTGGTTAAGTGGTTGTATAGTAGTGTGTGTTTTGTGAAGCGATTGGCTGGCAGACCAAATAAAAAGTAGATTGAGTCACTAATAGAGTTTCTGAAGAAAAGGAATGAGAGTTTTGATCAAGCGAGTAGAGTGGTGCATAATACGAGAGACTGACTTGGCTTTGTGAGGGGCATGGTTGTAGGCCTGCCCCAGAGGATGAACCCCGACGAGATGCCACAGCGAGGGTCTGTCGTGGTTTATGAAGTTCCAGTGTTGATTTTGGCTGCGACCGTCTCGCGCTTACAGATATGGGGTTGATATAAGAAGTGGGGGGAGGGGGGGCTTTTCTTTGTCGACTTAGATCATATTCTTCTACTTAACTATTCTGTTTCTGTACAATGTTTATGCACCACTCCCAGTCTCTTGGGCGGCCTTGATTTGACTGATAATAATATATTATTATATATAGTATTATTAATAAATATAGTAATATACTACAGTATATATAGTATATACTATATATATATATAGTATATATAATATATAATATATACTACTAATATAAGCATCACTAATATACTATATATATATATACGTATAATATATCTTAAGTATATTATATATTATATTATATAATATATATAATATATAATATATATATATATATATTATATATTATATATAACATACCGTTATATTATATATATATATTAGTAATACTATAATATATACTATATATATATACTATATATTATACTATTATAATTATATATATATATATATCTATATATATATATATAATATATATTATATATTATATATAGTATATATATATATTATATACTATATACTATATATATTATATTATATTATATATATATATAGTATATATATACGTTAATCATATATATAATATAAATAATTAGTCATATAATATATATATATATATATTATATATATTATAATAATATATATATATATATATATATATATAATATATCATATATATATATATATATATATATTTTAGAAATAGTTCATATGATTGCTGACATTTATCTATTTATTATTATTATTTATTATTTGGTTATGTTAAAAAATGTTTAAGTAACTCAAGGGTAAATTGAATAAGCCTTATGATCCACACAGCAGAAAAATCCGAAAATTGTGCTATATGCAACCTTTATATAAGACACATTTTCCTGTGCTCCCGGAGTGTGGATTATAAGACTCATGTATACAGTACAAACATTCAATTAAGTGAAGATAAAATGCTAATAATGAGACAGAAGGGTTCGTTCAATTCAGAGAGAATTTTGGGGCCCATAAACAGTCTGTCAAAATCAAGTTAAAAGCAAGAAAAACGGCACTTTGAAATTGACCGCATCCACCCGTCCTTTAAAATGGAATTTAATTTCAATTGTACGAAGCTGACTGAAGCAACTCATCCTAAGTATCTTGTGATAGGAAATTTACTTACATAAATCAATATCCAAATCTACAATTCTTAATAAAACTAATTAGGCAAAAACGTTGAATACGTAAAATATTATCTTCCCAATACAATGGATTTATTAAATTCTACAACTGTAAACAATAAGGGTTTTTACGCCACTTTAAGGTAAGTACGGGTAAGTTAGCAAGGCAGAAAATACTGGGAACCTTCTGCCTTTTGATATAGTATACAAATGGACGGAACATGTAGCTCTCTAATGAGCATTTTATTAAAAAAAAAATGACTAGTTGATTCACAAATGTATGTTATGAACATAAAACAAAATAAAGTAAATACTCGTAAATATATATTAAACTACCGACCATAATGTGAAAAGAAAAAAAAAAAAAAAAAAAAAAAAAAAATATGGGAAGAGAATTATTTTCATACGTAAAACTGCAGTCCCGAAAAAAAGCTATCATGTAATCATTGTAACATTCATTTTGTGTCCAGCCTAATGCAGTTCATAGTAAAATTTGATAACACCTATATGCAAGTTCTGGGATCTAATCTAACTCTAATATATATATATATATATATATAATATACTATTTTGTATTCCCTCGATCCCCCCTTATATATATATATATATATATATATATATATATATCATATATATATAGTATATATATAGTTATATATATATATATATTATATATATATACTTACTATACTATATATATATATATACTATATATATATAATAAATATATATATAGATTATAACTATATATTATATATATTACTATATATTATATATATATATATATATATACATATATATTTATATATATATCTAATATATATATATATATATACGTTATATATATATATATATGATATATATTATTTTGTTGCCCCCGATCCCCCCCTACGAGAAGCAGGCAACCCCGAGAAATTCCGCCACCATTGTAGGTCGGGCCCAGAGATCTATATTAATTTAAGTGTTTTGTGAAGTTGTGTCTAATGTTGCGCTAAATCATAACAATCTAATGAGATGTTTTGTGTCATCGTTTGTTTGGGAGATACATATCTTGACAGTGGGGGGGGGGGGTGAGGGGAGTATTCATGAATTTTAAATTTGCAGGGGGGGGGGGTGCCAAGAGCAGAGATGTGACAGCATTACTCGTGTTTGGCGGTCCAGTTTGTTCTGTTCTGTATGTGATATTTCAGGTGGACGGGATTGAAGTATGCTGTTATTTGGATATGCGGAAATCGTTCTTTGGGTCAATTGGGAAAGAATGTGTTTAATAACAGTGGTCTGGCGATGGGGGGGGGGGGGAGGTATTGTATATGTTAAGTAGTATAATGCAGGTGTGATTTTTTTTCCTTTCTAGGTGCAGGAGCTTGTTGTAATGTTTGACACAGTGTTATCTATTAAAAGAAATTTACTATAAAATTGACAGCCCATCATGTCAAGATGGACTTTTATAAGGATAATTTTTGTTTCAGTTAGCAGGTGGTGGACAGATGTGGATGGAAGACATCCGGTTATTATCATAAGAGCTTTATTCAGTACAGTTTCTAATTTTTGAATATTAGATTGGGATACTGCGGGAGCCCATGCAGGTGATGCGTAGTTTAAAAAGGGACGGAGGTACTGTCTATATACTATTGTGAGGTTACACTTTATGTTGGCCAAAGTTTATTTCAGTTAATGCTTTCAATGCATTTAATTTGTGTAGCTGGCTCTAATTGTAATATTAATGATGTGAGGGTGAATGTCATATGTGTATCAAAAGCCAAATCCAGGATGGTGGGTTAATTATTGAGAGGGAGTATTATTTGATACAAGAACTACGGGTGAATGTTTGATTCTCTTCTATCTGGGGTAAGTAATATGATAGAGGATTTTTGGGGATATGCAGTCATTCTGTTCCTAGTTAGTCCCTGTTCTAGTGTATTTATATAATGTTGTAGTTCTCTGCATGCTGTATTTATAGAAGGGTTTTGAGCTATGATTGTTTGATCCGCATAGCTATTAATTTTTATAGAATGGGATGTGGGGTTTGGTAGATCATGCATAAAGAGGTTGAAAAGTGTTGGTGAAAGAGTGGCTCACTGGAGGACTCCATTATATAATTTGAATGTACGAGAGGAAAGGCGTTCTTGTACGATTTTAGCTGTACAGCTGGATACAAAATTTGCTATTATTTTTATTTTATCTTTGATGGTTACACAAGTATTTAGTGCAAATGTCTACTAAAATGTCTCGGGGGGGTAGGGGACTCTGCCAAACGCCTTGATAATGTCTATTGCCACCAGGAGGGTGTGAGAAGGGGGAGGGGAGTTTGGTTAAAGCCAGTAAGGATACGTTGTGTTAAATCAGTTAGGAGGGTGGTAGTTGAGTGTTTTTGTTTAAATTCATGTTATGAGTTTGATAAAGGACTGGAATAATTATTCAGGAATAATTTTTCTAATACTTTTGATATTGTAGAGTGCAATGAGATAGGTCTATATGAAGCAGGGTTATTATGTGGTTTATTTGCCTTTAGAATAAGAATTATATGTGCGTGTTTCCAGAGTGGTGGGAGAGTGCTAATTTGCTAAAAGTTAAATATTATAGTTAGTGCTTCGATAGCTTTGATACCTAAGTGTTTGAGATCAAAATTGCATATTTGGTTGGGTCTGACTGCCTATGAGTTTTTTTAGTTTTTTTTTTGATAGAGTTTAGTACTTGTAGGGGAGTGATTGGTTTTTAATATATTAAGTCGTTTAATTGTTTGTCTATTGTTGGGGATTGTGAGTTTATGGCTGATTTTTAAATAGTGTGACATAATAAAGTTGCAATGGGTTTTTGGATTGAGGATTTTATAGTTTTGCTTACATACAGCTTCGTGGGTTGGGAGTTGTTAAATGTGCGATGTACAGAATTTTTTTTTTTGTGCTAGTCTTATGATTTAGTGCTTGGCTGTATTGTTGCTAATTCTTATTCTGATTTGAGTAAATTAAGGTATTTAATCTATTTTTGTTAAGGTCTGTGATTTGGTTTAACTGGTCTGGATTTGGTTGCCTATTTTGTATGAGGGAGTTTCTCTGTGTCTATTTCAGGTGAGAAGAATTTGGGGTTGAATTGCTTGTGATAGCCATATGGGATCAATATTTTGAATGCTTTTACAATTATTTTATTAAAGTGTTGTATTGTTTTGTTGAGTAGGGAAAAGTAATTATTTGAAAAGACTATAGATCCATATATATATATATATATATATATATATATATATATATATATATATATATATATTATATATATATATATATATATATATATTATATAATATATATACTATTATATATTATATATATATAAATATATACTATATATATATATATAATACTATATATACCATTATAAGCTACATATATACTACATATATATATATATATAATTATATATATATATATATAATATACTATTATACTATATACTATACTATATATTTAAGACTATAGATCCATAATATATATATATATATATATATATATATATATTATATGATGACTGCCTATGATTCCCGTCAATTTGGATCAAATCCCAGTTTTTCCAAAAAGCTTGGTTCACGACTTTACTTAATTTAAGGTTTTTCAAAGAGAATCTTAAAATTGAGATTTTTCAGTGGAGTAACTTAATGAAGAGTTATATAGGTGTTTTGATGATGAGCAACCAATAATTTTTTTTTTTCAGAGTGATTTTCTGCTTACCCTCCAACTCCTATCACAAAAGTACATGACACAAAACAATAGAAAGAGTAAAGTCACTTGGTGAAGAAGATGGAATATCAGTTGAGATACCCAAAGATAGCAGTTATATTTACAAGGTTACAATTCCTGACAAATGGACAAGTTCCATCATACCCTTTTATAAAAATGAAGATAAGACGACCTGACAAATTACAGACCAATAAACTCATTTCCAGTTTTGTACATATTGCTTACAAAAATAATAACTTACACAATTACTACACAATTTAACTTTAATCACTCATATGAACAATAGGATTTAGAAGTGGTTATGGCACCAATGATTACATTTAAACATGCCTAGTTCAACAGCTCATGGAAAAATATAATGAATATAAGAAGTGTCTATGTAGTTTCTGTTAATTGTGAAAAAGTATTTGACTCAGTGGGCACTATCACTGTTGTATTTTGAATAATTAGGGCATTGTGAAACAATATATAGACACCTTAAAATAATTAAGTAATATGAAAATGATACGTCAACATTTAAATCATATGAAAAGAGAAACACGAAAATTAAAAACAAATCAAAAGGGGAGACAAACGAGGAGATTCAGTTTCACCAAAACCATCTACAACAGTACAAAATATTCAGACAATAAATTAGGAAGATATGGATATAAACATAAATGAAAGGTGCCTTAATAATTTAACATTTGCTGATAATACACTCTTTCACGCCAGTTCCTGAAGAATTACAGAACTAGTAGAACAATAGGATTAAATGGGATATTAGGCAAACACAAAGTAAGCAATAATCGATAAGCACGTAGGCCTACAGCTCTATTCTAGAACAAGCTGATTAATACACCTGCCTTGTACAACTTATATAATACACTTACCGTGTACCATTTATATACAACTTAATATCTTCAAATGGTAAGCAAACAAACGATATCAAAAAAGAATAGAAAAATCTTGGGAGTATTATGGGGTACATTAAATTTCATTCAATATGGAAATTCCCTTTTTTTTCTTTCTTTTTTTTAAAAAAAGAAAAACGTTTTAAAGAGTGTTACCAGCAATGACAAATGGACGTGAAACTTGGACCCTACCCTAGAATAATAAGAAAACTAATTACTTCGGAAATATTGGAAGAAATATGCTTGGATAAACACGAAGGGAAAAAAGAAACGAACGATTGGATAATATCGCAAAGAATTTAAGACAATAATTTTTGCCAAACAAAAGGAATAAAGATGGACATGACATAGAGCTAAAGGAAATTACGATAGATGAACAAAGATTTTAAAACTAGGCTCCAATAAATCTAAAACGTCCAGGAAAATGAAGATATAAATGGTAGATAGGTAAAATTAAATCTGCATAAGTATAACCATAGGTGGGCGTTATCGCGATAACGATATTGGGTTATGTTATCCGATAAAATAGTTATTGATTTATCGGTATCGCGATACTAGCTATAATCGATATTTTTATTTTTTGTTTCAGTTTAGAACAGGGACAAGCTATGTGCCACCAACAATCGTATCATGCACATGTATGTTCGCTCAGCTTCAGTCTTTCACTAGCTGTCGGGTAGGGAGGTGTTAGTTGCTCTTGCGCGCTCCCGAATTACGCGTTATTAGCTTTTTGAACACTTAACTTGTGTGTAATTTTCTAATTAACTCTGTTCTAACCCTATTCTCCCTTGGGCAAGGATATCTACAGAGCCAAGAGTAGTTCATTGTCAGATGAAAACTTTAACATGCTCATGTTTATGAAGGGGAACATGAAATGCTGCAGAACTGAATTGATGAGTTCTTTAAACTATTTTATCTCACTTTATAGTAAGATAAAATAGTTACAACATGACAAGATAAAACTATTTTACCTTACTACGCCTGTAGTAAAATCAAATAGTCTAAAGGAATTATCCATAAATGAAAGGTTAACCAAGCTTTTTTTATTTACAATAAAAAATAAAAATTTCGGTTTCTCGATTTTTTATTTAAAATATTAATATCGTTGTCACAAGTTCGGAATTTAGGATTTATCGATTATCGCCTTATCGGCGATAAATTTATCGCTAGTTGTCGAATATCGGTTATCGATAATGAGGTGGTTTTCGTTATCGATTTATTGGTTATCGTGATAATTTTTTTCGTTATTGTGCCCACCTATGAGTATAACGGTTAACAAAAGCCTAAGAACGTCAGTAATATATACTTCTAGGTTAAGCCTATTTCCTGTAGCGGACAAATATATATATATATATATATATATATATATATATATATATATATATATATATATATATATATCTATATATATATATATATATATATATATATATATATATATATATATATATATATATATATATATATATTTATATTCATATATATATATATATATATATATATATATATATATATATATATATATATATATACCTGGTAGCCCACCAGCTCACTCCTACGAAAAGCAGGAGATCCCGAGATATTGTGCGGAGGCGGGACAACATCACTTTGGTTTGACGGTCGAAAGTTTGGTATGAGATATTTCGGGTGGACGCAATAGGAGTATGGTGTTGTTTGGGTTTTCGGAGATCGCTCTTTGTCTTAACTGAGTGTGGATGTGTTTGATATGGGAGTGTCTGGTGGCGGGATAGGAAGCGTGTTCTATATGCTAGAATAGTATATAGTTAGCGTGCTTATTTTCCTTATATATATATATATATATATATATATATATATATATATATATATATATATCATATATATATATAAATATCATATATAAAAATATATATATATATATATATATATATATATATAATATATATATAGTATATATATATATATATATATATATATATATATATATATATATATATATATATATATATATATATATATATATATATATATATATATATATATATATATATATATATATATATATGCACAACTAAATAAAACGGGAATATCATAAAAACAAAAGTATTTATCCATGCCCAAACCCCATCACCTTAAAAATTATAAAAGAAAATAAGTGATTCAAAAAATTGTTTTGGAAAAAGTAAAAATGATAAATTGTGCAAGTGGTAGAGAACTAAAAGTATTATAAGAGATCTATAGAGGCATTTCATTCATACAAATAAATACTGGATTTGTACTACTATTGTTTAAAACTTCAATTCTTAATAAAAAAAATTTGGCTTATAAGGATTTTAAGTACAGCAATTAGAGTAGCAAAAGCTTTATTCGTTTTAGTATATCATCGGCATATGAAACTCTTTAATATAAAGGCTCTGTGCACCTCTAAAAAGTTGCTTTTGAACTAATGATTACTTTATAAAAATTTTTATCCGTTGTCCCAGCTAAGTTATATTTTTATTTTTAACATTTCAATCTATGACAACACACTGAAATTTGTGTATGGAAAAAATACTGTTATAAAAAAGAAAACGTAGTTTTTTCTTTTAATGTGAAACAAGGTTTAATAACCTTGTTAAAACTGTGCCTAAAGATGAAAACTGAAAAATATTTCAAAATAACCTAAGGACATAACAGGAAGTAAGGCATTTTTACTTTCCTTTCTATAATTTCTAAAAGATGTTTACTTGAATAAAGTACATGTGTTGAAGGTCATTAAAAGCTTTTATCAGGGATTGTAACAAGTATTGTTAGTGTACAATTGAATGTCTTAGTACTCAAATTAATG
>JABUQX010040382.1:30000-65000 GCA_015478945.1 Trachelipus rathkii
AGAAAAATGAATACGTAAAATTAAATAAAAAATAAATTGCTCCAAATGTTACTACTATAAAAGGTTTTAGGAAAAATTTATCCTATTCATTTAAAAAATGATGCAGCTTTGATAGGAACTGTGCATCCCTTTTCTTTTAAAATCTGTTGCGCTGTCCACGCACCGCAATCAAGGCAAGTTTCCAAATCTTCACCTTTTGCTGAGGCAGCTAAAAACCCTCCAACAAAGGAGTCTCCAGCCCCAGTTGTGTCTATTATACTGGACGGTTCCATAGGCGCTAACTTACGTTCATAAACTTTATGACCTACAGCATATAATAAAGGATTTGGTCCTTGGGTGACAATTGCCAATTTTTTATATTTAATAGAACTCCATTGATCTAATTTTTTCACTCGCATTTTCTCCTTGTGGAAAAAATCAATATCCTCATTTCCTAAAGATGACTCTACGTTCTCAACCACCCCATTTGATATATTATTGACTTTCGGCCCTTCTTCCCTAATTATTAAATTATCTTCGTCAGAAATACAGTTAAAAATACGTTTTAATACATGAACAATATTATCCTTACCAGAATACTCTTCACAAAATCTATCCAACGAAACAAATTTTTGAAGAGTTTTATATTCCTCAATGTAGCCAAAAACTACATCAATAAAAGGGAGAATTTGCATAAGTTCATCAAAATAATTTTCACACACATAGCTTCCACACAAATTAAAAATAAGGATTTTACCATTCTCATGACAATACGAGGCGATTTTCATGGTAGTATCAAAACTATGAGTAATAAAATATCCTTCTAAATATATTACATGAGGAGACCCTAAGCAATGAAGAAGCTTATAAGAATCACCTTGAAAAACATGACTAGGTTTACAGACGGCTGCTGCTCCAATATCAGCACAGAGACAACGCTGAGCCCCGAGGACCAGAGCTGAACAACTGCCGGTTGGTTTGTCCTTAACATAAACAAAATGAGTGACAACACCACTTTCCTTCAAAATAGATGATAGTTTATTTGCTTTTTCATCTATTCCAATACCTCCTACGAAACAAGCTTTGTAGTGTTCTCCTAAAGCCCAAGAAAAGATTCTTAATGTATTTAAAGCACATCCACCAGCAGTAAACTGGACATCGTCTCTGAAAGTTAAAAACAAAATATTTATTAACGTATTTAACATAATTATCAACTTGGGTAAAGGTTTTGTAATATGCTTAAAATATTCTTATAAAAAGATGTTATAATAATAATAATAATAATAATAATAATAATAATAATAATAATAATAATAATAATAATAATAATAACAACTTTTTTTTTTGAGTAGATGTACAGGAACCTCCACAGCACACAAGAATGTACCGTGTTAGCAAACTAAGGACAGGGGAAATCCCTAACCGAACGAAATAGGAACAGAGCTGAGATGGTTAGATCTTATAGATGTTCAGTTCCAATAGGAAGGCAAAAACTCGATCACTACGAAAGTGAGAAGATTCGGATAAGATGTGTTGAAGGCGATACAGAAGAGGCATAGTGAGCACATTAGGAAAGAAATTGCTACTAAGGGTCGAGATGGCCACGCAAACCACAAAGAGATAAATTGAGGACAGTTAGAGGAGCACAAAGGGAAGGTCGGGGGATTCCCCTGCATCATAAGAAATCCATGGGTGAGATTGGTATGACCCATGCGCAATCGAGCCAGGACCACCTCCAGGAGGCGATTCCTTCTTCTAGATGAAGACCACCGTCCATTGTTGGGCTTGACGTTCCGTAGTTTGGCGCCACGAGCATCCTCCGCCCAACATGTCTGCCAGCCAGAGGGGAAACCCCGATGTATTGTGATGGAGAAATTTGTAGCAGGGAAATGGCCCAGGCCTACAGCAGGTGAAAGGTATTGGGCACTCAAAACCATGTGCGTAGCTGTCTGTTTGGCCTCCCTATCGGCCCTTCATTCCAGGAACACCCACATGGGAGGGAACCCAACAAAACTCAATGATGTGCTTCTTCACAGGCAACAAACTGAAGGACTTTTGAATGGCAGATACCAAAGGGTTTCGGGTTGATCGGTCAAGCAACGCCTGGAGAATGCTCCAAGAATTGGAAAAGATGGTATAGTTACCCCCACGGGTGATGGTGCGGATTTTGTTCACCGCTAGGGACACCGCTATCAGTTCAGCCGAAAAAACAGACGAATATGATGGAACAGTGTGGGACTGAGAGATGTCCGGAAACACAGTCGAAGCCCCCACCCCTCCTTCCATCTTGGAGCCATCGGTGCAAACCGCTATAGAGTCGTTACCGACCTCCCCATGGGACAGAAAGGAACCCCTCAACTGCATCGGGTGTGCCACCGACTTTGGTAAAGATACTATTCCGCTGCAGAGAGAAGGAGGCGGATAAACCCACTTTGAATAGGTAGAGGTGAAATCATAGTGCATGACCGCTCGCTAAGGAAGGTCTAGGAAAGAGAAGACGGAAGTAACAACCTCAGCAAAAGACCAATAAGATGGGTTGTGATGAATGCGCTCTATATTAGATGTCAAGGCCGATGAGGTAGGAACCTGAATACGAAGGAATAGTGAGCACATGAGCTGCTCCCTCCGTAGAGATAGGGGCATCACCCCTGCTTCCACCTTCAGGCTTTCCCTCGCTGAGGAACGAAATGCTCCCGTGGCTATTCTCAGACCTTCGGTCTGAATGAGATCAAGAAGACGGAGATAGGACCGGAAGGTCTACCCACCTATGGCACAACCATAGTCTAGTTTAACCCGGACCAGCATGATGTAAAGGTGGAGCATGGTTTTTCTTTCCGCACCCCATGTCTTGGAGGTGAGGTGCCGTAAGAGATCCAAGGAACGGCGGCAATTAGCTTTGAGGAGACTAATGTGAGGGAGGTACGCGAGGCTCTTATCGAACAGGAGACCCAGTTACTAATACTGCTACACCTTTTACTACTGTAACGCATGCATTCATACCGTCAGTATTGTGTTCAATGTAATAGTGTAAGGGGGACCATATTACTTTGCATGATAATTATACCCATTGCTCAATTGCCATTAAATACATTAAGACTTATGTTATTATTAATTGTTTATAATTATAATTACTATTATTATTATTATTATTTTATTATTATTATTATTATTATTATTATTATTATTATTATTATTATTATTATTATTATTTTTATTATTATTATTATCCCCGTAAGGGGGTATTGATTACTGTTGGTGTTATGCTCTTGATGAATAACCTGGAACATATCATATTGACGGGAACCAATGCTCGGGGGATTTCGTGTGTCCCCCCAGCCACAATACTGGTATGTGCATTTGTCACATATGAGTTCTTTCAATCTTCTTTCTGCCTCTTCATTTTTCGAATTATTTATGATGGCAGAGAGTGTTGATGGGTATCATCATCAACATGGTCTGCTATAAGGATTTTTTGTTGCAGTTACCAAAGTCCTTAATTATCACGAATATATAATTATAATATAAAATTGTAAACATAACATTCGAAGTGAATCTAGAATCAATTAAGTTAGTGATCCAAAACATTATCAGAGGGAAAGTCATTCCATAAGCAGATCAGGGAAGGGACATTATCAGATATATTGTAGTGAGCGTTCATATATTCATTTATTCATTATATATGCATTTTCATCATAATATTATATTAAAGACATGACCTCATTTAATATTGACCTGTGTGGACTGAACTTTTATAACTTGACTATATTAACATACGATTAACCCATATATTTATATTGTTTATTGATATCTATTCATTCTTTATCTATTATTTATCGTGCTCTATACTACATACTTCCATCCTGTCGTCATCTGTTGTGTATTCTTCATACATTAAAAAGGTAGGTAACATATTTCAGATTTTTATAATATAGTAATAATAGATTGATAGCAACTAGAATAGAATAGAAGGAGTACTAGAATATTATTAATTATAAGTGTAAATTACCGAAGTCAATTTAGATAAAATTTATTTTTATTCAGTACGCAACTCTGCTAATCTTGTTTGTATTGTATAGAGGTAAAATGGGTTCAGATAAGGAGGATCACAAGAAGGATGAAGAGGTTCAATGTAGAATGATGGGTAAGTGCCTTATATTTTCAGGTCAAGAGAGGGATTAAGAGAAATGGAGAAGAAAGGTGGGTGATTGGGTACAGTTGAATGAGAGAGTGAGACAAAAGGGTTTAATTATAAGATTGCATTTGGAAGGGGAGGCGGAGGAACTAACAAAGAATTTAAGTATGATGGAGTTATCGAAAGAAGGAGGTGTGAGTTTAATTTTATCGGCCTTAGATAATAGATATAAGTTAGACAAAAGAGTAGAGATTCAATAGTGTGTTAGATGTATTGAAGACTGAGAGAAAAGAGAATGAGTTTGAGTTTGGGACCTATGTTGTAATTTGCATTTCTCGGTTCCTTTGCTTCGAGTGTATCTTTCAAATCGAAATTAATATTTCGAGTGTAAACTTAGCTGCAACAAGAGCTGAGTAATGTAAGGTTTGATATTTTCAGAATGTGAGAAATAGAATTTAGCCGCATGTCAGTGACTCATATGTATATAGTAAAGATAATTTTTTAATAAATAATCGAGATCAGGACCAATACTGAGTTTTACTCTCCCATTACCAATATAGAGAAGTTTTAAAAGGAATATAAATACTTGGTTGATGGTTCCTTAGCCTCAAAGTACCAATCAAAGTGTTTCATATAGCCTCTAGTTAGTGAAGGCGGTGGCTTCAGCAGAGAAAGGTGTATACCAGAGTACCTGTAGATACTTAGGCTCCTCAACGCATAAATGAAGCTTAATACGAGCTAACAAAAATACACCATCAACAACAACTCTTAAAGTGGAGGAACACGAAAAGAACTACAACTTGTGAAGTGGAGGAAAAAGAAAACTCTCCCAGCACTCTTGCCACTTTATTTATATATATATATATAATATATATATATATATATATATATATATATATATATATATATGTATATATATATATATATATATATATATATGTTATTATGTTGTTATGTTATTTATATATATATATATATATATATATATATATATATATATATATATATATATATATATATATATATATATATTATATTATATATATATATATATATATTATATATATATATATATATATATATATATATATATATATATATATATATATATATATATATATATATATATATATATATATATATATATATATATATATATATATATATATATTTATTATATTTATTTATAATTATATTATATATATATATATATATATATATATATATATATATATCAATCATACCTTTTCATCACAATATCAAAGAGAGGACGTTGTTCATCTGTTATCTCCAATTGTCCATCAGTGGGTAAATTAAATTTTTCATGAATTGCTGTATCTTCAACTACAACTGTCATGTCTAATAGTGGGTTCCCAAAACCTAGAATTAGTACTTCCTGGTTTTCTTCTCCCTAGAAAAAAAAAATTACAATAACTTTCAAATTAATTCACTGCATCAGTGTCGATAAGTTGTGCTGAATGGTGCAAAGAAATACTCCCAAAATTAAATGCAGGCAAAATTTTAAAGCTATAAATTTAGCTACTGCTTCCTTTGTTTTTTTCATTCTTTCAGTGAAAGCCAGATGAATATAAAACGTTTTTTTTTTTTTTTTTTTTTGTACATTAATCAAAATCATCCAGAATAAGGACAAGTGTAGTCCGATATACAATTACATAAATATTCCAATTTTTTACTGCTATTGTAGATTAAGGAGTAAAATTAGCAATTCTTCAGGAGAGAGAAAATTAAACAGTAAAAGTATAAGCATGAGACTAAAAAAATAAGAAATGAAGTGGAGAATGGACGAAGCCAATACAGTAGAGAAGTTGAGATTAATAGAATTATTTTAAATGGACCATGTTTAAATTTAAAATATTTCAAAAGATGAGATTTATGTGAAGTTACGAACTCAAACGCCACAAGTAAAAAGCATAAAGTCCAATAACTGGTGAAATGTGGAAAGTACTAATTATCTTTTTTAAATGATTGATTTATTTTTTTATAATTAATTAGACTTCAGCTGTCATTGATCATACATTGTTTACATAAAACAAGTCTTATATAAGTTTTTCCCTTACTATTAATTGTCAATATAGTCAAACTTAAATACTTTATAAACTTCGAATTAAAAGTTCAAATATCAACCTAATGGTTTGCAAGAACTTTATCATTTTTAATTGTTACATTAAATTGAAAATAAGCAGTACCACGTGTATTATGTTACTGAGCATTATTTAAACTTACTTTCCATTTTAGAGCGGAGAATGCCTTAGGTTTTTGAATGAGTGGGTTGAGTTACTTAAACACCTTTCACACAGAGTAGCTAAATATTTTCTACGGCTTCATTCATTAAAAATGCAATATATTTTAAGATGAGTCATGTGGGTGGATCCTTCCAAAATATGTGATATACACTCCATAAAAGGTGGACTATGCCTCTGTATGGTGCAAGAGATTGAGGTAGTGTAAAGAAGTTTCTGTGGAGTATTAGTAAGCTAATAAAAGTCTGATTAGAGAAGAAAATGAGATCCTTCTAACAAAGATGAAGGGAAAAGGACACTCCAAGAATATTAAAGACAAAAGATGATTTGGCCTGTGTGTTTTAAAGACATATTATTGTGTAGCAGACTGCAGCAAGTGGATAGATGAAGGAATTGAGCTTTTAAGACAATGACAACATCCATTTTTCTCTGCCCAATTTAGAAAATTCAAAGGGATAAATTGGTACAAACTTCCTTCTTTATCATTTGATATTTGTTATGGAGTTTGTTAATCAGATCAATCAGACTTAAATCATTCCTTGCATTTTAGTTGCAAAGCAAGAAAATAGTATCGCATCTCCATGCCAGAGAGAGAATTAATGCAGTTAGATATTCTGCACACTCTTGAGGTATCCTTCCTACTGATGCAAAAATAATTTCTGAGGAATCAGAGAATTACAGTCAAAAAGCTCTGAGATGACACTATGATCCCACCTCTCCACTGTTTCAGCAAAAGATAGAAAAAAAGAAAAGGATCCATAAATATGAACAAACTCAGAGGAACCTAGAGGTTTAGGGAACAGAAAATAGTTCAGTTCATTGAATTTTTATGGAAGGGGATACATGTTGAGAGCTGCACTAAGTGGAAAGCTAATAATGATTGAGAATTTGAAGATTAACGCATATATCTATACTATGTGATGTTTCAATTTAAACAGCTGAGGCTTGAAACCCTTATTGAACTAACTATTTTAAGACTATATCAAGACTCTACAGGGTGCAGTATCAGAATTCCTAAAGACTGAAAAATAAACATACAAAATAAGTATGTTGAAATACCTAAGTTCTATGAAAGCTGTTGCTTTATTTATCTTGGGTATTAGAATAAAACACAAAAGAAAAGAAAATTAATGTAAATTATTTTTTTAGTTTATAATTATTTCAACTGGGGAAAGGATAAACTGAAAAATTTGTATGGAAACAAAATATCAGCCAATCCTTAAGGTTGGTAATAATACTAAAATGTGTCAATTAAAAAAACAAATTGTAAATGACTACTGAGTCAACTAAAAATCTTTAAAAGTTTAGTCTATTTGCATTTTTTTTAAATAAGCAATACTGTATCATTTAAGATTCTAAAACATTTTTAAAACATACTTACCATGGTAATTGTTTTGATTTTAAATAAAATCTAAAGATAAATTTTACTTCTCTTTAATAATAATAAAAAATTCTGTTTAATGATGAGTTAAGCAGTGAAAAAATCAAAAACTTTATCCTTATATTCACATAAGATCATTAAAGCTAAGCTTCAAAATTTAAGAAAATTTAAAAATTATATATATACCAGTATAATATATATATATATATATATATATATAATATATATATATATATATATATATATATATATATATATATATATATATATATATATATATATAATAATAATAATAATATAATAATATAATATATATATATATATATTTATATATATAATAATAATAATATATATATAATATATATATTATAATAATAATAATATATATATATAATAATAATATATGTAATAATAATATATATATATATATATATATATATATATATATATATATATATATATATATATATATATATATTTATATTTATATATGTATATATATATATATAAATAGATAATTATAATAAGATATAAACATATAATAATATATATATATATATATATATAATAATAATAATAATATAATATATATATATATATACCGAATATAATATATATATATATATATATATATATGTATATATATATATATATATATATATATATATATAATAATAATAATAATATATATATATATATATATATATATAAATAATAATATATATATATATATATATATATATATATATATATATAATATATAATAATATATATATATATAATAACTAATAATATATATATATATATATATATATATGTAATATAATATAAATATATAATATAATATATATATATATATATATGTAATAATATATATATATATATATAATAATAATATAATATGTATATATATAATAATAATATAACTATAATAATAATATATATATATAATAATAATATAATATAATATATGTAATAATATGTATATATAATAATAATAATATATATATATAATATATATATATATATATATATATACACTTTGTAGCCCTTTGCTCCATTCCCATGAGAAGCAGGCAATCCCAAGAAATTGTGTCACCGCAGTTGCCAGGTCCACAGATCTGTCAAAGCAAGTGTATCAAGGTTGTCTGATGTCTGTAAAGTCCAAACAGTTTAGCAAGAGGTTTCCTGTATCATCATTTCTCTGGGAGGGACATCATTGAAAGGGGGAAGATGGAGCAATAAGGAATATATGTTTATATTCCTGAATGTAAGGATGGTGCCCAGAGCTAAAATGGGATAGCATCACTCTGGTTTGAAAGTCCAGGAATATCTCTGCATTAGATATTTTGGGTGGATGTGCTTGAAGTATGGTATGGTGGGGTGTTTGAGTATTTCGAAATCAATCGTGTTAATTTAGTGTGATGTTTGATAATGGGCGCGTTTGTGTATGTGGGGAAAGTGTGTTGTATATGTTAGAATAGCACATGGCTGGTAAACATTTCTTGGTGCCAGAGGCTGCAATAATGTTTGGTGGAAGGGTTGGTCTGTTGCAAGTGTTTTGCTGTAAAATTGACAGACTATCATGTTGAGATGGATCTCTATAGGAAGGATTTTTTTATTGTTTTTATGTGATGGAAGGGAGTTGGTGGGAGACAACCAATATATATATATATATATATATATATATATATATATATATATATATATATATATATATATATATATATATATATATATATATATATATATATAAATATATATATATATATATATATATATATATATATATATATATATATATATAAACCCGATATATATATATATATATATATATATATATATATATATATATATATATATATATATATATATATATATATATATATATATATATATATATATAATATATATATATATATATATATATATATAAAAATATATATATATATATATATATATATATATATATAAACCCGATATATATATATATATTGTTTTTGTAATATATAATGAAATTAAATAAATTTTTTTTATCACAATAACTATCATTGACAAAGTGTGTCCACATTTCTAGGTCACAGAATAGGGACCTTCTTAAGGTCTTTCTGAAATACATCCTTTAAATGTTGGGACCTGCACAATTCTTTGGACCCACTAATTTTTCTTTCAGTAAATCTAAGACGATCATCTTTTGATTTGATACTCCACCACAATATCTATTTTCCAATAGGATTGCTAGCCATATCTTATCATTGAAAATTCTCCCTAGGATATCTTTTTACTTCATAACCAAAAATGAAAGTATAACTCAGATTAAAAATAATAAAATTGAATAACAAACTTTTTATTAAACAAAAATAATTGTTTAATCATTTAAGATTATATTCCCTAGTAAGAAAGTGTTAAAAAAGTTTTGTTTAAAGTGAGTTGGAAGTATAAAATTCTGCAAATATTGTGTTAAAAAGGTAAATTCATATATACAGGGTGGCGCGCGGCAAACGCATGGATTTGGAAATGGAATAAAACACAGACTGTAACAAAATTACCAAATTTTATTTGGTATCCTGATAGATTAATATTGGAAATTAAAATTTACAAGGTTTTGAACAAAGTCTCGGCCAAATGGCGGCCATCACACTCCAAACACTTGAGTAAGCCTATATCTGAGGTTCTCGTTCACTTTTTGAAGCATTGGCACAGGAATCTCAGCGATTTTGGCTCGAATGTTATTTTTGATGGCTTCCAGGTTGCTGGGACTATTGTTGTACACAAGGGATTTCATGTATCCCCACAGGAAAAAATCACAAGATGCCAAATCGGGTGAGCGCGCCGGCCAGTTCAAATCGCCTCATAGGGAGATGAGGCGGTCAGGGAATCTCTCTCACAAAAGGTCCATGCAAACCCTAGCTGTGTGGGCTGTGGCCCCATCTTGCTGAAACCAGTCGTCTTCCAGCTCTTTTCCTTCCAATTCAGGCAAAAAATATTCCTGGATCATGGTCAGGTAAAGTGCAGAAGTGACTGTAGTCGGACGATCATTTTCTTCAAAAAAGTAAGGGCCAATGATCCCAATTCTTGAAAGTGCGCACCATACTGTGACCCTGTCAGAGTGCAGAGGCCTCTGCTGTAGCTACCTGGGATTCCTTTCACTCCAATATCGCATATTCTGCTTATTGGCACATCCACTGAGGTGAAAATGTGCCTTGTCGGTGAAGAAAATGATACAGTCTTGAGGAAACGCAGCAAGCATGTTTTCACAGGCGAGTTGTCTGGCTTCAAAATCACGGTTTCAATTCTTAAACGACAACCATCTTATAGGGGTGGAAATGAAGATGTTTCTTAACAATTCGTTGAATGGAACGCCTCGAAATGCCAAGGGCACCTGCCTGTTTTCGAATGAATGCCTAGCTCGTAATGGTAACACGCGTCAAACTCTCGATGTTTCTGGGGGTAGTAACGGTTATTTTGTGGCCCCTTCTTATCGTGGATACATTTCCGGTATCCTGCAATGCTTTAACCCACGCGAGGATTCAATTTCGAACAAGAATTCAACCGGGGGGGGGCAACATTGAACCTTAAACGAAAAGCACGCTGCACGCGAACGATCGACCTTGCATTCGAAAAATATGCCTGCACACAAAAAAACACATTTTTGACCCGACCACTGCATGCTCGCGACTGAGTCCGCGTGAAAAATAAACATCCCATCATCCTTTTTCTACTCATCCCACTTTCACCTTCCTAGGACAGTGAGGGAGGGAGCAATGACGTTTTCAAATCCATGCGTCTGCCGCACGCCACCCTGTACATATATTGACATTTTTTTTTTTTTATAGAATATAGTGAATCGCCTTTGAAGGACATAAACCTATTTATTCTTTTTAATAAATTGTTTTATAAGTACAATTTTTTCTCTTCCACTTGTCATTTTTTATGTTTTTCTTTGGTGGCAGTATATATAGCTTTACAACCTATATGTCCTGTGGGTCAGTTATTGCTTACAGAATTTGTGGCAGAGATCTGGATGGTATATTGTCAGAATAATGTAGAATGTCCTTTTGATTCAAAGTGGGTGCTCTTCGTTAGATTAATCCTAATTGTAGTTCTCTCCCTTACCTTTATAATTTAGGGTCTTTCCCTTAGATTTTAGATCATAGTCATCGTAATTTAGGTATATAAGTGAGTTACATTTTTTTCTGGGAATATTTTTTTTTAGAATACACCTTCAGGACGCTGTTCATACCCTCCAGCTCCCCTGGGTTAAACTTTCATTTTTTGTTTAAACAACACTCTCCCTTACAAACCCTTAAAATTATTGGCGCCCGAACAGGGAAATTGAATTGTTTGGGTGTGGAATAAATTCTGCTATTTTTGTTATCTGCAATAAACCGCTATCCGATATCTTTTATAGAAATTTTGAATTGCTGCATTGCATCTCAGATTTTATAATTTTTCACTCAGATATGTTAAGTTCATCCGAATCAGACGTTTAATATTTTTCCCAAGGATCACCATAGGGATCTCTGTCTCAGAAAAAAGCAATTACGAGTGCAGATCTGATATCAAAGTTCCGAATAGGTATTGATTTATTGCTTAGACTCGTACATTTTCCTCTCCTGTATGATAAACACCAATTCTTTGACATCATTTTTTTTTTATCATATAGTTTTAAGTGTTATATAGTAATAATTAAAGTGATGGAGCTAAAAGGAAATCCTAGAAGCCGGGTGGCTGATATTGCAGACTGGGCAAGAGGCGAAGAGAGGGAGAGAGACATTGCAGGAATGCAGCAGGTGGATAGCGTCAATGTGATGCCTCCACCTACTGAAACAGAGATGAATTTCCTCTGGGAGAAGGGGGAGATCAAAGTAGATTAAAATTCCGACCACCGTCTGTCTTATGCCAGAGATCTAATAGATCAGGGAGACACTCTTCAGGAGTGAATTTGATATGTTGCATGAGCAATCGGCTCAGTTGCTATTCCAGCAACAACAGCCAATTGCAAATCACAGTGCTCCAGTGCCACTTAGCATGGCTACTGAGGCACTGAACACCAATTTTTCATTGATAAACTTGAGTTCTCCAGAAAATTCCCCAATCTCAGAACAACACCCATTAAGTGCTCTGACTACAGCACAAACTTATAGGTGTCACCCTCTGACGTAATTTACACAACGGTTACACCTCCCTACGTTCCACTGATGACAGACGCGACTTATGTCCCGACTGTTCCGGAATCCCTTTACCATGATGTACACAGGCCGTTAACTTCTACCATTTCTGGTCGGCCAATAGCAACTTCGGTTGCTGGACCAGAACATGTTATGGTTGGTGGGCCCCTCAGTAAATTAAGGTAATCCTCCAGTTTCCCATACCACCTGTTCAGAATTTCAGTCCCCCAACGCAGTTCTTTGATCCTTCTGAGGCAGACATCTTGGATCAACACTTAACACTGTTGACCCCAAGATGTTCTACTGCTTACAAAACTAGCCAGGAACTCGCGAAAGGTGAAAGTTGTAGATCCAGGAAAGTATAAATATGCAGATCAAGATTTGGTCTGTTACTTCTCTGATTTTGAAACATATTGTACTTTCAATTGCCCAAATGCCCCACATCATTGGTTGCATTTATTAGACAGGCAACTGAAAGGTTCATTCCTCCAGTTGTATAATCTAATTACAAAAAATGACAGGAATTACAGTTCCGCTAAGGAAACTCACTTAGCTTGGTTTAACCAAGAGGAAAAGAGAAAGAATGAACACAAATTACAGGCCAATCATTCTGCTCATTGAGCTTCAGGAGGTGTTTGTATGTTCCCTTTGAGATGAACACCTAGCTAAAAAGGCCTATCACAGACTCGATATGAGGGAGCATGATTCTCTTAGAACTGCTTTTCTTCTCAATTTGCCTCCCTATGTGGAGAAAAAGATAAAGGAGTATATCATCCAACAAGAGATGGATATTCAAGTACGAGTCTCATGGAGTAAGATAGTGAGTCTGGCCAATTCTTACAACAGAGACATTAGTAAAGGTAGAATACCTTACTCAGCACCACATTATGTCAATTCTACGGACTCTACAATTAGAATTAATAGAAAAACTCTGAGTTGGTCTGAGGCTTTGCAGAACACTACAAGGTTGAGTGTTTCCCAAAACAGAATAACCAAAATCAGAATAGGAAAGCTCCACAGAATCCCAAAACAACCCCCTCATCCAATTGCTCTAGTCAGTATTACCAAGATACACAGAAACAGAACCGATGCTACACCGACAACACACAGACATGTCATAGCGAGAATAATAACTCTCGGAATTACAGAAAAATGCTCCACTGCGACTATTGTGAGAATAAAGGGCACACCATGGATGAATGTTACAAGTTCCTGGAATATGTAGTTATTGTCGCAAATGAGGGCATATTAGAGCTGAATACTGGTTCATGAGATCTTCCCACATACAACACACAATAATACCCACAGAGTGTCTCCCTTTTGTCTTGACCCTCACGCCAGTATTAATTGTACACACAGACCACCACCACATAATTTACAAAGATCCCTGAATGAGAGGCCACATACACACTCCCAGTCTCCCCAGGCCTCTGGACCAGATAGGATATATAAATTGACTAATCCTACTAACACAGACGAAACACACCACACACCGATAAATGCATGTGACACTCCCCATCCACCTCGTAAATATTTGACCTTGTGATTGGTGCAAGTCCTTGTATTATGAGGGCAGATGCATGGATTATTCTGATACAGTTATAGATTCCAGTGCTTTAAAGAATTGAGCTGTTCTGTGGAGAGGAGTTCACAGCACAATTTGGACAATATCTTGGTTCCTTCTGCTGATAACAAGGGAAAGTTAATAATTAGTTATTAATTAGTGATGGTGATAGTAGTAAAGTGGTTGATAACTTTAATGCAGGTAAGCCCTATCAAACACTGGTGGCTTTGAACAATATACTCCTTGATGATATTGCAACTTCAAAAAACCTTGTTGATGACATGGGTGTTGATATAAACCTGTGCCAGGCTGACATCGACCCACTGATTATCTGTGTGGCTTTAGAAGATAATACAAACATCTATGAATGCTTGGTCGATAGTGGTGCAGGGGTAAGTCTGGTTAGTTCAGCAATCATTGCAGGTTTAGATGAGAAAGTAGAACTTTTGCCCTCAGCAAAAGTAGGAGTTAAGGCTACTAGTGGGTTTGGTAGAAGTGAAAGGATCCCCATTCAATACTATACAGACTTAAGCTTAAGGTTTCAGGAGGGATTTACAACACAACCAACACCATTTTTTGTAGTCCCAGAGGAATATATGGCATACACCTTAATATTAGGAACCTGTTCATTGAGGGACAACAAAATCCTTTCTGACCTAGCTCTAAAAGAACTAGATAGTCAGGAGGATAATAGGCTAATCATCGTAGCCACCAGTGTCAGCCTTAGAGATTATCAGACACATATGAAAGTTTGCACAGTTAAAGTGGTAGAGAATCTCGGTAAACTAGCTGATCGGAATATCAATGATCTTGATATTTTGAATGATCAAGCTAATGATAAAGATTTAAAATTAATAATCTGAGAAAGGCAGAACAATGGAAATAACAGTAAGGGTTGGCTGTGTTAATAAAGTTCACAGGCAGTATCATTCTTAATTTATACTTGAAAACAGGGCTCTTTATCACAAGCTGACATTGGGAGAAATGCTTTATGCCATTTCTGTAATGCGTATTTTTATGGCCTTTATTTCTTGAAACGGAAACGAATAAATGCGGTTGATTTAAAAATGCTTCTGGCATCTACGGGTAAACTGAGGGGTCTCTAACATCGTGCGATGTTGCCTCATTTGCCAAAACCCAAAAACATTCTCCTCCGTAATGACCCCTCCTATGTTAAAAATTTTAGCTGAACAACCATTCGACCTATGCGCTATGGACTTCTTGCAATTTCCAAAGACTGATTCTAGCTACAAGTACTGCATGGCCCTCATTGACCACTTTTCAAAGTGGGTTTCCGCAGTTCCCCTATCTATAAATCTAGCTTCTGTTTTCCATAAGCTAAAACACCAAATCCTTCCATTTCTTCCCAAAGTAGCCTACCTAATTGTATTCTGACAAATAACAGCACTGAATTTACCTCACAAAATTTCCAAAACATCGTCCAAGATAATATCAAGCATATTCGAACCTCACCACTCTATCCAGCCAGTAATGGAGTGTGTGAGCAGTTTAATTCAGATCCTCAAATGCTTGGTTCTGGAAAAACCAACCAGCGCCGATGAGGAACTTTCATCCTCCGTTCTCATTTATAACACTACTTCCCACAGTGCTCTCAATATGTCTCCATCTGACTTTATCTTGTGGTCACATTCTCTGACTCACAGTTTCCCTCGGTATTGGAAAGAGGGTAGTGTGAATTTCAGACCATACAGAGTGGGGCAAAAGGTGGCAAAAAAGGTCATCCACACTGGACATAGCACTTTTCAGAAATTCAAGAGCAACTGGGAAAGCCTGTATATAGTGGAAGAGGTAAATGCAAACCGGGTCACTTATCTTGTCTGACATGCCAATGGCTTATCAAACAAACTCCAGAAAGTCCACTTCTCTCATCTGCAAGGGTGAATTGATATGTAAACGTGTATTCGCAAATACCTGTCCCAAAATCCTGATGCATGAAGTTCTTCACGGACAAAGATGAGGATGAGGAAGAAATGGAAGACAGAGATTCCTGACGCAGTTGATGGCGATGATAGTGCTTCCTTCACAGATCCTGATTTGTTTGAATCATGTTTCGAACCAATCAAAGAGGAGGAACACGACTTTGTGGATTTCTTCCAACAAATCCCATATCCATGGTTATATTCCAAATTGCCTGATTTAGTGGAACAAATAGAGCAATTGAATGTGCATATTTTGGGCTTACAGATTCCTCTAGTGAGAACTTCTGTTCTCTCCCCAGAAATTCAACAACCCAGTCGTTCACCACCCAAAGTATCCTTTCTCAGAACTCAAACACCAGTGGCCACTGAAGGTACATCTCGAGTTACTGGCTTTCCACCTCCTGCCATTATGGATCAGATAACAAATAGATAAAAAACAGAATCCGAGATTGCAGGTATATCAGTAATTCCGTTAAGGATCTCTATGTCTTCAACCAGAGCATGGGGACCAGTCTTTGCCGATGTTTTTAAGATGATCCTATCATTTCTCCACAGAAGATGAGGGAGCACTCCATCACTTATTTCAAAAAATTTAAAGACTTGGCCTACTCCCATTATCAATGGCAAACCAAAGTTTGTCTTAGAGGGAATCAGATTTTAAATTACTATTATGGGAACTCTAAGAGCAGCAAGGGGTATAAGTTCACTCTGCACACATTTTTTTTTTTTTAGAATCTCTGTTGCTTTCCAATGGTGTCCACGCCACACGCCAACAGACTGTTCTTAGAGCACTTCTTCTGTAAGTACAAAGGTTTATTCAAGACAGTGAGGGATCGGGCAACTTCTCTCACTGATCGTCCCCGAAAATGTTGCTGCCCTTCAGCACCTACCAAGAGTGAAGAGCGGGAGCAGAGCAAATTATACAATCTGCTGTTGAGGATGATCAGGCATCCACTTCCCATACTCTCGCCAACATAAGAGACAATTGGGTGAAACCCCATTTACCCAACCAGCTCGTCAACCTCTTCCCTCATATCAGTTTCCATACAATTATCAACAGGCCCCTCTGCAGGGGTATTCTACTTTTCAACAGACCTCTCTGCAGGATTATGCTACTTATCCAACTCCGCAACTTCCTTTCATCCCCCAATCATTGGGTGTCATCAATGTGCAACTAGACGAGTTCGCTCAATCAGAGATGCGTTCGATGCTGGAAGGATGGGGTATAAAAGTCTTCAACCTCTCCAACAGGTCTCTTTAATTCCTTCCAAAGAGCCCTGGGTGAGGAGGAACAGCTTCTCCTTACTGTTACTAGGAGATACCCCCATGGATTTACGTAGATTACTTCACACACTACCAAAGGATTCACAGTGACTTGTCGTAAACCAGTCATGGTTTTTCTTTTATTTTAGTTCGTTTAATTTCTTAGTTTGTGGATTTACTGATTATTTTTTAACAACTGTTATATGCTGCATTTTAGTCATGGAGTTACCATGCTTATCATAGTTACATCCTACATCTTTCTCTCCACTCCTCAGGCAAAGCGGTTACAATAACACTGAGTGGGGGGAGTAGTTTTAGTACTGGGGGATGTACAGGAGGCTATCAGCCACGCCCATGTAAAAATATTCATTTCATGGTAATATTTTTTAAATGCTTGTGTAACCAATAATTTCTCTCCAAGTACTAATTCTCTCCGATTTCTTAGTTGAAATAATAATAAAATTACAGGTAAACATATTTAATTGCTTTTTGTTGTTGGCCAAATCATTAAGTGGCCATTTCTTGCTATGGAAGGGCTGCTTCTATTATTACTGGAGAGTGAGTTTTTCTGTTTCGTATTGCATCAATTCATCATTGCATTAGTAAATATATAGAACTACAGTTCATATGATTTTTGTTGACTGAGCCAATGATGAGTTGATGTGATTAAACTCGTACTACCTTCACCTCACAGATTATCCAACATCTGAAGTGAAGAGGATTACCAACCTATCCTCCTCCCCTCGCAATTGGATACAGGTACTGGCCCTTTTAGAGGGAATAACTTCCCATAAGGTAAACACTTTATTGCCATTTAATTATTTCTATAATTATTTATTTCTGCAGTTATTTATATTATTTTTTCTTATGCGTTATGTCTTTATTTATTTTGACTAATCAATCGAGACATGGAATATAATGAGAGTCTTACGTTATATACCAGGTTTTGATTCTCAGACCTTTTCGATTCCCGGCACCTTTCAGTTTCTGAGCCCTTTTAGGTTCTCGGGTGCCTTTCTGTTCTATTTAATGTATTGCAGAATTATGTCCAGTATATTCAGAAATTGTCATCGCCGCTGACGATCGATTGTTGAGACTCCTTTCAAAATGCAGAGTAACATTCACACGATACAGCTTTTTGACTAAAAGTTAAGCGTTTTTCAGTTTTTTAGTTGCATCATTTTTTCACTCACATTTACAATTTATTTACACTACTTGTTCCAACTTTATCATAATTATTTGGTTAGTTGGAACTTTGATATCCGAACTGATTCAGTGCCTTATAGAATATAGTGAATCACCATTGCAGGACATTTAACCTGCTATTTATTTATTTTTTTTAATAAATCGTTTTATAAGGGTGATTTTTTCTCTTCTGCTCATTTTTTTTTTTTTTTTTTTTTTTCTTTGGTGGCAGTACATATAGCTTTACAACCTATATGTCCAGCAGGCCAAACTTACTGCTTACAGAATTAGTGGCTGAGATCTGGATGGTATATTGTCAGAAGAATGTTGAACGTCCTTTTGATTCAAGGTGGGTGTTCTCCATTAGATTAATCTTAATCATAGTGCTCTTCCTTACCTTTATAATTTAGGGTCTTTCCCTTAGATTTTAGATCATAGTCGTAGTCGTTGTAATTTAGGTATATATGTGGAGTTACCATTTTTTTCCAGAAATATTTTTTGGGGTTTTCTTTTAGGATACACCTTCGGAATGCTGTTGATAATCTCCAACTCCCATGGGTTACACTTTCATTTTCTGTCTAAACAATACTCTCCCTAACAATGTCACAGAGAATATTTCATAGCTTTTCCTGACTTGGACTTTAGAGCAGAGGATGCTATACCCATTATCGAGAGGGACTTACCAAAAAGTCCTACAACATAACCCAAATGCCACTTTGTACATAGTCATTCCAACTATTCTGGGTCTCCCTTACTATAATTATTACTGGCATGTGGCTTTTTGCATTGAAAGAGGTCAAAGAATGGTATCAGAATTTAACCCGAACATCACCTGAGGAGTTAAACAAAGATACCATTAAGGTTTTCAATGAACTTAACCGCCTCCACACCTCTAAATTATGATGGGTTGGGGAGCACACCCTCTCCATGTCAAATGCTATTAAGTTCACCCAATACTTGAAAATGATACATATTCTCTGTGACCAAACAGCTTCCTGAAAGAAGGCATTCACCCATTGCCTGAATTAATAAACGCCATTTGGGAAATGTTATGACATTATCACATTTTTGACAAGAAACTCTCAACATCTACAGAGTCTCCTCTTATGGTTTCCTCGTCCCAATCTGGGTCGTCAATACCATCTAGGACAGAATCACCAGTTTCAGAATCAGCTACTGTTTCATCTTCAGTTAGGGCTAAAGCTGAAACCTCTTCGAACTTCAGATGGAAGAGTACCACCAAATATCCATGCAGTAGAATCGTGTTTCCTCCAACACATGAGGAACCAATTTCATCAACTTCTCAAGCTTCCTCTATTTCTCTTTCTCAGGCTGGAGATCTTTCTTCTCATGACCCCAGACCTGCCTCTTTTGGGTTCAAACGCCCACCACTTTCATCTTTCACATCTTCCTCTTCCAAGGTTCAGCCATCTATGGCCCTGGCAAAACCCCTCATGAAAATGACACTACACAAACTTGACATACTCCAGGGGGAGTTTAACAAATTTGCTTCTTACTTATTAGGTTCCATCCATACACACAATGATAACATCAGCAGACAAGACCTATGACAAATGCTTGAGAATTTCTGCTACAGACTGTAAATAAGTCTTCCATCCATTCTTCCATCGTCTTACACCTCTCTCACTTATCTCAGTCATGTTATGATGGGTGGGGAGGAATATAAAGAAAAACGAAGTCCTACATGAACTATCTTTTATCTTCCAGCTTCATAGTTAATATCCTTGTTTATATGAATTATACTTGTTGATGCAAATTTATTGGTAAGATAGGCTATACAATTGTTATATAAATATTTAAAAACAAAAGAATTCTGAAACATTGAAATATAAACTATAAAATAAATTTGATATCCCAAATGAATTGGCACACCGTAAGAACTCCTGATATTTTTGCTTTTAGATTTACCTTCCATTGTCTGGTTTGAATTCATTAGATCACAGCATATCCCTTAAGTCAACCAATTCACATAATAACGTACCTCTTTTAGAAGTAAGTATAGCAACAAGCGCATCTTTGATTATAATGAAGTTTTATGAGGTTTATAAAGCATCTTTTAAAAATAAATCTTTAAATAACCCTGTCTGATTGTCATTAATCGATTTTATAACGGAGTTCCAGGACCTATTGTGAACCTTTGGAATTTAGTAACATACACATCTGGGACATGTTTTCAGTCCACCTGTGGATATAGAAAACTTCAATTCTTTTTGGCTTCAACCTTTACTATATTATAGGACCACTACCTAAGTCATTGTGTCCTTGTACACATTTTTGTCATTTCTAACTTACTCTTCTTTTTTATCATGAAGGCAACATATACGGTACCATTAGACTAGTGAAATAAAAATAATCTAAAATTGACCTTTTATAAGTTATATGTAAATATAAGTAAAAAACATGTGCATAAAAAAGAAAATCCACTCTTATCATAAAAAAGTTACAAAGCGTATTTGTGAAATTCTACTTAAATGCTACAGTTACTAGTTCAAAATGATCTTGATAACTTCTTTGGGTGGGCAGATAAGTGGCAAATGAATTTAAATAAAAAGTGTAAGGTTCTCACCTAGGTTACTCAAATAAAAATTTTAACTACGATAGAATTGGGTGGCTTGAGTCTGTGGACCAAGAGAAAGGTTTAGGTGTGATTATAAGCAGTAATTTAAAAGTAGCTAATCAGTGTTTGGAAGCAAGGAAGTTATAAGCAAACTGTCTAATAGCTATGTTAGGCCAGTATTAGAGTATGTGCACAAGTTGGCCCTTTGTTAGAATGACTTAGAATATGCTAGAGAGTGCAATGTAGAGCAACAAGGATGATTTCTGGGTTTGAGGGTAAGAGCTATGAGGAAAGGCTGAAGGAGTTAGGAATGTTTTCTGTAGAAAGGCGATTTCTCAGAGGGAGAGGGGACAAGTCAAAAAAATCATTTACTCTATTGATATGCAGACCAATAAATTCTTCATAGTAGGAGCACAGACGGGAGACCAGGGGGCCTAATAAGAAACTAAAGAAAGGCATACCATCTTGTAAAGAAAGCTCATTCAGAATAGGATTGTTAAATTTTGGAATGGTTTGCCACAGGAGGTTGTCGAGTGCGACTCGATTGCAACATTTAAGAAAGGATTGAATAGGTATATGGATGGTGTGGGTATCGTGTAGTGTATTTTAACTAAGCCAAATTGGGGGGTTTTTAGTTACAGTAGTTGGAAGGCTAATTTGCATGTTACTATAAAGTTATTAAAGCTTGTTGTGTGGTTAGCATGTACTTTTAGCTTTAGTTTTTTCTTTCTTTAAGTTGCCAATAACTTACATAGTAGGCTTATATACAAAGTCTACAAGCCCTAGGGTGCTTTGTGGATTTGCATTGAACATGTTGTTTGGTGATTTGGATTCCTTACAGTACTGGAACGTCTCGAAAGGCCCATGTGGCTTCTTACAGTCTTTTTATTTCTAATGTTGGTGCATACAAACAATTTGTGTGATAGTGTCCATAAGAAACCTTTAAAGAATTAACCAAAATAAACTATGATATTTGTGATAACTTAAAAATATAAATATTTTTATATAAAATACTATTAATATATATACCGTATATTTACATTATTATTAGAAAAATTAGAAAAACAAAGAATTTTAACTGTTCTGTGGGACAACACTAATGATAAATTCTAAATTGTGTAATCAGTTCTGTGGGGTAAGGCTGATTATAGTACCTAAATAATCTGTTAATGGTGTATATCTTGGGTTATTTTTAGATGTAATGATCATTACATGGTATTTCTCGATATAAATTAATGTTAGGGTAGTTATAAGCTTTAACAAAATTGTTATATTATTTATAAAAAATAAGTTAAAAGCTTACAAACTAAATATATTTAATAAATAAATAAAATACTTTTCTATCCCTTATCTCAACCCTAAATCATAATCTTCAACCTCCTTCAGTTGCTATTTAGGATTTACAATTTCTATCCTGCTTGATATTTCTAAAATACTAAGGTTGCACAATTTATAGACATAATTTACACCTCATTATTTATGCATTTACTCATATTTTCTTTGTTTAAAATACCTCACCTGCATCCACTAATTCTTTTTATGTTTTGTTGCATGATTAATTGGAGCACGCTTTATTGTTTGCATAACCTTAAAAAAGTAACATTTCATCGTCTGCCTCAAAGCATCTTTCATTTCCATTTTTCATCAATCTATCAAGAGAATAAGGGGCATCAGGACGAGAGGTGGTAGAGCAACGTAATTTATTACAGCCTACCCCTGAGAGAGAGAGAGAGAGAGAGAGAGAGAGAGAGAGAGAGAGAGAGAGAGAGAGTGAGTGAGTGAGTGAGTGAGTGAGTGAGTGAGTGAGTGAGAGAGAGAGAGAGAGAGAGAGAGAGAGAGAGAGAGAGAGGAGAGAGAGAGAGAGAGAGAAGAAGAGGAGAGAGAGAGGAGAGAGAAAGAGAGAGAGAGCGAGAGGTCAGCTAGAGAAGAAAAAAGAAGAAAGAGCAGTAAGAGAGAAGAAGAAAAGAAAGGAAAGAGAGAAGAGATAAGAGAGAAAGGAGAAAGAGAAAGAGGAAGAGAAAGGAAGGAAAGAAGAAAAGAGAAGAGAGGAAGAGAGAAGAGAGAGAGAGAGAGAGAGAGAGAGAGAGAGGAGAGAGAGAGAGAGAGAAAGAGAGAGACACACACAGAGTTTTTGTACAGATGTGTTTAATGATGGAAGTGAGAGGAGGGTGGACAGAATATGTTGTAAATGTTTTGGTATGGAGGACTTTTGAAATGTTTATAGTGAGTGGCTGGTTGAAAAAGATTTACTGTCATCGACAACCTATCATACCAAGGTGGTTTTTATGGTAAAACTTTTTGTTTCTGTTTACAGATGATGAATGGGTGTAAGGTTGTGAGGCAGCCTGTTACTATCCTAAGTGCTTTGTTTTGAGTGTTTTCTAGTTTATTAATGTCCAATTGTGATATTACTGGAGGTGAAGTGCTTTATAGGATGGAGATGTATTGTCTGTAGACAATTGCAAAACTTTCTTTCTGTTGGCCAAAGTTTTTTTCCTTCAGTGTCTTCAGTGCATTGGGATTATAAGTAGATATTGTATGTACGGTATTAATAATGAGTGGGATGAATGTCAGTGGGTATTGAAAGTTAAACCTAAAATAGTGGGTTATTTGTTGAGTGGAAGTTTATATTTATGATGGAGAATGGAAGAGAGTGGAGGGTGCCCTGTTTATTGTACACAAATAATTTGATTTCATGTGGCAAATCTTAGGAGAGTAGAGGGGTTTGGCAGGGTGTGTAAAAGGAGGAATTTGAAAGTAAATATAGGTAAGAATAAGGTTATAGACTTATAGTAGTGACTGAGAGTCTGCATTGTGAAATCATGCTGGAGGGTGAGCAATTAGAACAAGTATCCAAGTTCAAATATTTAGGCTATATGTTGGATGAAAATCAAAAGGATGATGCAGAGTGTAGTAGGAAAGTTGTGAATGGTAGGAAGGTGGCTGATGGAATTAAATCATTGGTGGATACAAAGGTTTTAAGGTCTTAAGGTTTCTAGGGTTTTGAATGGGGGTATGTTACCTGTGTTAATGTGTAGTATTGAAACTACAGAATGGAATAAAAAGTATAGATCTAAGGTACAATCCATTCAGGTGGGAAAACTTAGGGGCATATTAGGGGTGAGAATTGATAAAATGAGGAATAAATGCATTAGGAAGTTGTGTGGTGTGAAGAAAGGAGTAAATGAGAATAAACCAGTGTGTATTAAGATGGTTTGGTCATATGGAAAGGATGGTTGATAGTCGGTTGGTTAAGCTGATGTATATTGGTGTGTGCTGGGAATCAACCGGTTAGACCAAAGAAAAAAATGGATTGAGTCAATAAAGGAATGTATGAAGAAAAGGAATGTCAGTTTGGCAGAGGCAAGAAAGTATATAATGGGAGTGAATGGTGGGGCTTTGTGAGAGGGTATGGCTGTAGGCTTGGCCCAGGTGATGAACCCCACATTGACTAGATACCACAGTAAGGATTCTTCTGTCTTGTGAAGCCCTAGGGTAGATATTTTTACAGCAATAAGCTCTCACTTATGGTATGGAGGGGATGGTAATGGGGGGTAGCTTTCAAATTGACTTACGTCATGCTCTTCCACTTAACTATTATATATATTTTCCGAGCATGTTACACAACCCTACCCAACATCTAATGAGAATATATATATATATATATATATATATATATATATATATACTATATATATATATGATATATATATATATATATATATATATACATATATATATATATATTATATTATATATATATATACTTACTTCTACCCCTGGCCCACCTCAATTGGAGGGCCACACTGCTTCCAGGAAGCCGGCCACCCCCCTTGGGCAGTTCCACAGGTCGAGAAGGAGAAGAGGAGAAGTGCGTCACTGGGGGCGTCGAGAGCCGGAGCCACCCCAGAAGGAAGGTGCTCCATGTATCCTTGGGAAACGTGACATCTGGTGAAGGTGGGGGAGGTGACATTATCTAGTTTGAATATATATTTATATTGCAAGAATTTTGGGAGGTGACCTGATCTGCTCCGGGCAAGGTCAATTGGCCTCTTCTGGACAGTGTTTCTTCTCTAGTGGAAATTTTTGGGGAGGAGGGGTTTAATAAGTTGTTATTGGGGTGGTTTTGTATGTAAATGTTGGTTAGTTGGGTATTGATGTGCGTGACCCATGACCTATTGGGAGGGGGAGGGGGAATAATGTTGTAAATGTTGTTATAGAATTTAGCTGGTGAGGAGGGGGGGGGGGATTTTAGCCTGTGTCAGGAGGGGTTGGAGAAGATTTGGTGACATGGGTGGGTTGGATTCAGGGTTTTCTGGTAGAATTGAGTCCCCACCATCTCCAGGTGAGTGGAGATGGGGAGGACAGAGGTCTCATCATGTAGATGTTGTAGGGAATTATTATTATTATTATTATTATTATTATTATTATTATTATTATTATTATTATTATTATTATTGTCATTGGGATTTGTACTTGTCTTCATAAAGTTTCCTTTCTTTTTAAAAGTAAAGAGTAGGTTATTATAAAATGCTTATTGAAACGTGAAATTTCAAACCTTTGATTAAAAGAACAAGAGCGCTGAGGGAGCGAACATCAATCAAAGTAAAAAAAATAAAAGGAGAAGTTCGAGGAAAAATCAAGGTTCCACTCCTCTGGGTAAGTTGGAACTAGTGAACGTGCTATTGAGAGTTAGGTTAGACAATCAGGGTTTTAATTAGTGTGCTTGTTTGATTGCAGGTGGAAACTTACTCGGGACTTCTCTGAAATTATTACAAGACTTTGCGGAAACTTATCTTGCACTTCTGAAATCACTCTGGGACTGCTCCAAAACGTATTCGGGACTCTTGCAAACCATTGAAGAGCCGTTCTAATTATTGGAAGAACGAGTGCGTGCATTAGCACCTAACTTTCGCGGAAACTGCCCGCGGAATTGGAAACATTCCTAATTCTTCCCACAACTGGGCAACGAGAGTGCAGCGGAGTTATTGTGAACCCTGCCATTTAAAAAGAGGGGACCCGGCAATACCGCAGTGGGTTGTGCACCAGGGAAATTGGGACGCCTTGGGTGGGCATTGCAGGGGTATCACTGGCACTCCCATCTTCCTTGTTTGTAACACTTGTTTAGCGTTTTATTAAGTTTATTGAACTTTCCGCGATATAGCGGCCTTTACTGCAAAAAATTAATGTGTTGTCCTCAGTTTCAATTATACTCTTAAATTGTGTTGGTCTCTTATTTGTACCCGGTAGTGTCGAGGTCTGGTTATAAAGAAAAATGTGATCGTTGAAAAGGAACGTCTGTTTTAGCGACTGTAACGTGTTGGTTAAGACTATCCAGGGCATCCACCGCTGTGAGAGCCATTAGTAAAGGTTGCCCTTGCCAGGGAGACAGGCACTGCCGGCCGAGTGCTTTCACTGAGTCAGTGACCTCGGTCCAAGCATTAAATCTGCTGGAGGCATCCCCGAGAGGTTGCCCTTGCCCAGGGAAACAGGCGCGGTCGAGGGAAGTCGGGCCAGAGAAGGACCCACACCAGGTTCATCGGGGTCGAGGCGGAGAAAATCCACATAGCGCTTCACTCCCGAACGGGACAGTCGGGAAGTGCGGGAACGGAAGGGAACGGGCAAAACCCACGTCGGTTTTAGAGGAGTCGGGCGGGAGGGAAAATCCACCAAAGTGCTTCATTCCCGCAAGGAGCAGAGTCGGGAAAACGGGAGAGGGCGGGAACAGGGTTGTCTGCCAAGGGTTGGTTTCAAAAGGGAGCATAGTCACTGCGGGCCAACGAGCAAAGTCTGATACCATATTGGATCGAACCTTAGTGTTAACTGTAGCGGGTGGCGAGAGTAATCTTTCGGTGCTTCACCAAACCGCTTAAAAGGGAGGCCTAGAAAACTTCCGCTCGCTATCTGTGTCAGTTGCGAAATTGGCTGTGTTGGATTCGCCACAATGTTGGATGGGGGTGGTTTTTGTGCAACCTGTGATGATTCTGAGGACGGTGTTTTGTGTGATTTGTAATTTTTTTGTATTAGTTTTTGACAATGCTGGGAACCATGCAGGGGAAGCGTAGTTTAAATTTGTTCTGAGGAGTTGTTTATAGGTGGTGGTAAGGGTGTGTTTCCTGTCGCTAAAGTTGTGTTGAGAAAGGGTTCTGAGGGGGTTTAGTTTCCGTGGTTGAGGAGATTTGATCGATGTAGGGGGAGAACGTCATGTGTGTGTTATAGGTAAGTCCTAATATTTTGGGGGTTTTGTTTAATGGGAGGGGGTTGTTGTTCAGGAAAAACTGTTGGGTGGAGTGAAGATTGGTGAAACGGTCGGTGGTTAGGCATTGATGGAGGATGTGAGGGGGGATGCAGTCATCTACTTGGAGAGTAGCCAAGTTTCTAGTTGTTGTAAGTATTCTTGGGTATGTTGTGTGGCTAAATTTACGTCTGGATGCTGGGAAATGAGACTGATGTCGTCTGCGTAAGTAATTAAGTTTTGGTGTGGATGGGTTGGGTAAGGGTGGGCAGGTCTGCTGCTGTAAAAAGATTGAATAGGAGTGGAGGAGAATGGTGCCCTGCGGGACGCCGTTTTGTAATTTAATGGAGTGGGAAATGTTTTTTGTGGAGGACTTTGGCAAAACCAGTTTTGGTGAGAAAGTTACGAGCCATTTTAGCGGAGCATTGTAAGATTTTTGATAGAATGTGTCTGTTGGAACAGCGTCAAAAGCTTAGTTAATTTCAATTGCTGTGAGTATGGATCAGTGGAATGGATGGGTTGAGCCATTATGATGTGTTGGGTGAGGGAGTGGAGGGCTGTAGATGTAGAGTGGTTGTTAATCTGTGTTGGGGAAAATCTGGGAGGGTGATGAGTGGGAAGATTTTGTTTAATATTAGTTTCTCTAGCAGTTTACTAATAGAGGAGAGGAGAGAAATTGGGCGATAAGAGGAGGGGGAGTTGGGGTCTTTTTTAGGTTTGAGTTTTGGTAGTATGAATGCTTGTTTCCAGATTGAGGTTATGTAATTGAATTGCCAGGATTTGTTGAAGATCTTTGTGATAAGAAGAATTGCTTTTTCACCGAGGTGCTTTAAATGTAGGTTAGAAATTGAGTCTGGACCTGTTGCTGGTGAATTTTTGAGGGTTTTGATAGTTTCTGATATCTTGTTTGTTGCAAAGAGGGGTGGGGGGGGGGGGGTTGTGTCTGAGGGAAGTTTTCCGAGTTGTTTTTTTATTTTCCTGTTATTGGAGTGGGTTGGTTTACGAGAAATGTTAGCATAATGTTTTGCTAGGCGTCTGATTGTTGTTTTGGGGAAGGAAGAGAGTTATCACTTATCAGGTAAGGATGGGGATTCGTGTGAGGGAGGGGGGTTGTTTCGAGAGTTTTTCAGTTATTTGATGACTTGCCAGGTTTTCTTGTTATCAATTCTTGAGATATTACTTTGTAGGTATTCTGAAAACTTATTGGTGGTGTTGGGTGATTATAAGCGATTGGAGATATTGGGTATTAGGTTGTGTTAAGTTGGGTTAGTGCGTGTGTGGGGTATATGGACTGAGTTTTCGGAGGGAGTTTCTTCGTTTAAGGGGACGTTGCGCGTAAGGATTCCTAACAACACTAATGTAATTTTTTTGGGATAAATTATAGACCATTCGAAAGAGGAAAGATTTCTCGACAATATTTGTTTTGATGACATATGCAAAAAGGTGTTTAGATTTTGTGTAATTTCTTCCCAAATATCATGAGTCAGTATTTTTAACATTTTTAATCAGCAATTTTTAACAGTGAATTTCTGCTGGAACTACAAAGATTTTTGCAAGCGGACATTTCACTGAAATACTTGCCATAGGCAATATGTTTTATGAAATAACTCCCAAATATATATATAATAGAGAAAAAAAATTTATTTGCATTTTTTGTAAAATCTCACATTTTTTTTTTTTCCATAAAATTTAAAAGTTTTTATTGAAATATGCCAAATGTTTTTAATTTTGCGATGAATCATACATCAAATGTAGTTCAATGTATTACAAAATTTTGAAAACAAAAAAAGAAAAAATAATAAATGTAGTGTTGGATTTTTTGTTATACCCCGAGATAGCAGCTTCAATGTAAAAAAAGATTTTAGTAAACTAGTCAAGAAGTTGGGGACATACTTTTGCCTTAAAACTTTCAACCAAATTTTATATAAAGAAAAACATTTTATAAAAACACCAAGTTTTACAAGTTGTAAAAATTTAATTCTAATCAAACATGAATAGTAAAAATGTTATATTCCATCAATTATTTTTTTCTTTTTTCTGTTTTTTCTTTTTTTGGCAACTAAAAAAAGAAAAATCGAATGGAAACTTTTTATATATCCAATTATACGAACTTTCAGATCATGTATAATTAGAAAGGATACACATATTTTGTTAAAGAAAATTTTTGTATACCAAACGCTTTTGCCCTGTTCATGGGCGCAAACTTATAAATTTTAAAATGTTTTTCTGCGAGTAGTAGCAAAACCATGGTCCGTACATTAGTAATTTATTGTTGTGTGAAACTTGTGAATTATCCGTAAACATAAAAAGTTCCTAAAAATTTTTATTCTTATCAGATGAATAATTAAAAAATGTATGCGTGAAACCAATCATTAAAAAAAAAATTTCGGCCAAACTCAAAAAATAAAAAATCATAAAAACTTAATTATTAATTATACGATCAGTTTGAAATTTGCAGAGCGTATATAATTGGGAAAGGTAGACATTTTTTGTTTAAGAGAAAATTTTTGTATACCCAACCAATTTGTCGCTGCTCATGGGAAACATTTCAAAGTTTTCAACAAGTTTTTCTTCATTGATCAGCGGCAAAACTGTTGGGCAAACCAAATATTAATCTAAATAAAAATATGTATCATTTGTAGAGGTACACAAGCCTGTGAAAGTGTGTCATGCAAACGACAGTAAAAGATTAAAAAGTTACTGCCCACCAGTTTCCAGATTTTTTTTTTTTTTTTTTTTTTTTGCACCTACGGGGTATATTTCATGAAATTTTTTATTTTTGTTCCAATAGACAAAGAGTTCTTAGAGCGTTATGTGGGGTTAGCAAGGGTTTACATTTTTTGCTTAGATAAATGTTTTGTAAACTCAAAGGGTTTGCCGCTGCATATGGGGAAACTTTTGAAAATTTGGAAATTTTCCCATGCACAGAGGCAAATTCGTTTGTTCTCCATACAAAAAATTTATTTTACAAAAGGTGTATCTTCCCCAACTATACTTGCTCCGAAAGTTTCATGCTGATCACATAAATAATAAAAAGGTTATCAGGATTTTTCATTTATGACTTACCAAAATTGAATACCCCCCCCGTATCCCCCTGTAAATTGTGAACAAAATATTTCTTGCCTGTTAAAAATAACCAGACCATTCGAAAGAGCATAAAATTCTACACTAGAAAGTGTTAAAACCTAAAAATCATAGAATTGATGATTTCTACCCTCAAAAGTTAGGAAATCCATACGCGCAACGTCCCCTTAATGAGTTGGCTAGTTTCGGGGGAGAGTTTGGGGTTATAGGATTTTCTGTGGCCTTTGGGTATATAGAGGTTGGCTGATTTGATAATTGTGTTATTTAGATGAATAATGGAGGTGTGCAAGGATGTTGTGTAGTGGATTGGTGTGGGGTTAATATGGGTTTCGATATGGTTGGTGAATGCTGGCCAGTTAGGTTTTTTGTAATTAGTGTATGTAGTAATCTTTTTTGGGGGGGGGGGGGGTTGATGGCGGGAAGTTAGAGATAAGGATGGGGAGGTGGTCTGAGTGTAAGTTGGTAGTGGTGTCCCAGGTTAGTTGGTGATGTAAGGAGGGGGTACAGAATGTGACGTCTGGGGAGGTAGGGGATTGGTTTGCTTGGGGGGAGATTCGGGTGGGTAGGTTTTTGGAATTGAGGATATTAAGGGACTCCAGTTCATTGAGGATATGGTTGTCGCGGGGGTCAGAGGGGTAGAGGGGTAGTCTTTATACCAGGCAGTGTGGTGGGCGTTAAGATCACCTCCGACTATGAGATTTGGAAATGTGGGTAGTATTGATAGGGGGGGTGTGAGGTTGTTTGGGGGGGATTTGGAGTGGTAGGGTGGCGAATATAGAGATTGAAGATGTTGTAGGTGGTCTTGTTCAGGAGGATGAAGCAGGATTGGGATTTGATTAATGCGTCAGGGAATAGTGTGGTGTTAGGGGTTGTGTTGTGGTAAGGGATGTTGTTATGAATTTGTGTTAAGAGGGAGTGTTGAGGAGGTTGGGAAGGGGTGTAAATTGCGTCGTAACCATAGAACAGGGGGAAGGGGGGTGTTTTGGGCGAGGGAGGCTTCTTGTAGGATGGCTATGTGGATGTTATACTTTTTAAGGAAATGATTGAATTCTATGGATTTGTTAGTTAAACCGTTAACATTAAATTGTAGTATATTAATTGTTTGTGGATTAGTTTTTGGAGGGAAATGATTTTGGATAGTTGTGGGGGGTTGCAGATTGCGCAGGTGAAGCCTGTATTATTTCTAGGGAGGGTTTGAAATGGGGAGCAGGTCAGGTGTACCCATTTACAGCAGTTTACACATTGAATGCTGTTTAATCTGACTTCTTGTTGGCATATAGGGCAATTATATCTAGGGGGACCTGGATTTCTCTCGACATTTCCCGACCAGAGGAGAAGCAGTCTCCCCACTGAGAAAGAAGAGAGAGAAAGAAGTGGTAGATTTGAGACATAATCGAATGAGTGGGGTGAAGGTAACAGTAAAGTAAAATAATATACGACCTGTGGGCCCGGCGTCAGCTTGGCTCCTATCGGCAGTGACCCTCCTGATGGAAGGGAGGAAAATGAGAGATCTTGCTGTCCCACCCCAGAGGCAGAAGTTCCTTCCTTTTGGAGGAGTCCCACTCCGGAATGAGGCAGATGGTCATACCACGCATAGATGTCTCTCTTCATAACTATATATATATATATATATATATATATATATATATATATTATATAATATATATATATATATATATATAGTTACATTATATATATATATATATATATATATATATATATATATATATATAATAATATAGTATAACAGTATATATAACTATATATATATAATATATATATATAATATATATATTATATCATAGTATATATAATTATTATATATATAATATATATATATATATAATATATATATAATATATATATAACTGTATATATTTATATAATATATATATATATTATATATATATATATAATATATATATATATATATATATTATATTATATATAATATATATATATATATAGTATATATATAATAATATATATATATACTATACTGTACTATATATATTTATATATATATATATATATAATATATATATATATATATATATATATATTATATATATATATATAATATATATATATATATATATATATATATATATACTGTATATATATATATATATATTATATATATATATATATATATATATATAAATATATATATATATAAATATATATATATATCTATACTTAATATATATATATATATATATATATATATATATATAATATATATATATATATAGTATATAGGTATAATGCATATATATATATACTATATATATATATATATATATAATATATATATATAATAATGATATATATATTATATATATATATATATATATATATTATAGATATAGATAATATATATAGGTATATTATATAATATAATATATATATATATACTATAATATATATATATATATATAATATATATATTATATATATATATATATAATATATCATTATATAATATTATATATATATATATATATATATATATATATATATATATATATATATATTTCAAAAAATCTTATGAGCATAAATAAAAGTTCCCAAAACTCTTTATCCACTGGCTCATATTCCAACCAAATGTACTTGATAGTCATCATCTATATACTAGTACCATGAAATTATATAGTATTGTATAAATAATTTAATAATGATTTATATATTTTATTTGCTTTTCCAAGTCTTCTTTCTTAGTGTAGATCAATAAAAAATGTTTCAAATTTCTTGAGTTCATTATAAAAAATACCAGGTAAGAAAACTGTGTTATAGAATTACCAGTAATTATGGAGCTAAGTGTAGCATAGAAATATTGATTTTTTTTTTTTAAGATGATAATTATAATCAATGTTTTGATACTTTCAATGCAATGCTACCACCAAAATTTTTTTTAATATATATATATATATATATATATATATATATATATATATATTATATATATATATATATATATAATATATATATAGTATATATATATATATATATATATATATATATATTATAATTTGGTTTAGGACCCAATAAGTTTTAGGTTATAAGTTTGGTAATAGTAGTACAGATGGGTGTCACCCCTGATTGTTATAAAAATCACAGGATATATATACTCTAAAAAAAATAATAATGAAGAATAGTGAAAATGAAAATGGGTGCTCTTTTTAGAAAAAAAATTATAGCCTCTCAAAGTTGTTAAAAATCCCATAGGATTTTCTTATATATATAAAAAAAGAAATATATTTTAAAAATCAAGGATATACTCTAAAAAAAAAAAAAAAAAAAAATGAAGCTTTAAAGAAAAATAATTTAAGTCTTCCGGAAAAAAAGTTACAGACTCTCAAAGCTTTTAAAATTTTCCCATAGGCTTTCTTACAAAAAAAAATTAGTGGGCCTCATGCTCATTTCAGGGCCATCCTAGTTCAGGTTATGCTAAGATATGTTAAGCATACATATATTTTCTGTGTATACCTAACAAAACTTATCATAACCTGAACTAGAGGGCCTGAAATGAGACCTAACCTGGATGGATCAAAAATGAAAAGTCTATAGGATTTTTAACAACTTTGAGAGGCTGTAACTTTTTTCCTAAAGACCAAGACTTTATTAGCAACAGTTCTTCCAATTCACCAAAAGTTAAGGAAATCTAAAATGTAAACACAAAAATTGGCATAAATAGGTACTTACAATTACTTATTACAATAAGTTTATGATTTTATCAATTTATGTCTAATTAAAATAAAGATACTAAATCAAGGGGACAAAATTACTCACCAAATCATATGGTAATCATGCATGGGTAGGAAAAATATAAAAAAAATGATCAGAAAAAAATTATTTTTCATTATACTTAGCTAAACAATTACCGAATTAACTACTGTATGTATATTCAACAACTTACATCACATTTAATTTGAATAGCAACAAATTTTCTTCATGTTATATACTCTTAATTTAATAAAATAACTTTTCCACCCATCCATTAGGCCTACTTCAAGCAAAATTCTAGCTATCAATAAACATAATTACTACCTATATTACCTAACTTAGTGTATAAAGTAAATTTTTTGCAAAAATGTAATAAAAAATTTACTCTAATAATTTGCCACTATTGCAATATTATGTCATAATGGGTCTAAACAGTCACTCTTGCCACATTAGGAATTACCAGCCTACACCCTAGGATATTATGCCCAAAATATTTTATGC
>JABUQX010040382.1:75000-81154 GCA_015478945.1 Trachelipus rathkii
TACGAAAAAAAAAATTGCGGAATGCGTGCCGATAATTTGAAAAAAGTTGCGGAATTGCAGTTAGCGGAATGCCTAAATCATTCCGCAATTGCGGAATCGCAATTCCGCAATTCCGCAATTAGAGGACTACAAGCCCTAAGGTTTATTTGTTTTCAATCCTTAAATTTTAAAACGATGTACAATATTAGGCATGTATTAGTCTTAAATATGTATAAAAATAATTTGGCAAATAGAAATAATTTCATTTAATTTGGACATTTTGGTTATATATATATATATATATATATATATATTATGACTATAAAAAATATATAATATATATATATATATATATATATATATATATATATATATATATATATAATATATATATATATAATATATATATATATAAAAAATATATATAAATTATATATATATTATATATATATATATTATATATATATATATATATATATATATATATATATATGTATAACCCTTGAAGAATTAATACAGTGGTAATAAAAGGAATAATTACTTTTTATCTTTATTTTTAAAATTAAGTAAATCGAATAGTAATAATTGTATCAATATTAAGAGCAACTTAAAATGCAATTAATTCATTAGTTAACACAATGGGCCAGTTCACAGTAATTGATAAGATTGTGAGAATTGACACTATAAATTCTATAATCAAAACACAATTCTCCGGTCTTTTAACGAGCCGAAGCTAATGCGACTTCTCTTCTTGTAACTTGAAGTCTAACTGCCTTATTTTTCCTTCGAATGCCAGGCATTCTCGGGCAGCATTCAGGGTGACTCATTTTCACGACAATAGTGCCATACAGAAGAGTCACCGAATATTTTTCTTACATAATGAAATAATAATTAAAATTTAACATACAGAGAACCCCTTTTTTGAGTGATGTTACAGGTGTATATAGCCGTGTACAAAGCTACTATGAGAGGTGTACAGGATTATTGTGAGGGCAAAGAGAAATCCTGTCCTCACACGTTTTTTTTTTTTTTTTTTTTTTTTTTTGAGTACTAATTTGACATTATTATTAAAGAAATACAAATTCTATTTTTACAGTACATCGTTGCATAATACATAAAAGACCTTCTTAATCCCCACCTCAGGGGGGTTCGACTATTTCAACTCATCTATTACAACTCTTCCTGTGACATTTTGTAAAGAACATGCGGGAATTTATTTACTACTATTAGTGTTTGGCAGCATGCGCTTCAGCCGTAGCATTAGATAGGTGAAAGAAGACGATTTTTTTTTGAAGGATAAGTATCAATTTAATTACCGTCTAACTCTAAGAATTGCATGCAGAACTAAGAAGCCCCCCCTTTTTCCTTTTTTTTTTTTTTTTTTTTTTTTTTTTATTTTTTTTTTTTTTTTTTTTTTTTTTTTTTTTTTTTTTTTTTTTTTTTTTTTTTTTATTTAACCTTATTTTTCTCTTGGGTTTCAGCGTCCCTGTCGGTTATGTTATGAAAAATTCTTACATTTCTTAAATTTTCTACTGCCTCTTTCCCATGCTTCAAAATATAAACGTTATTCTTTTTTATCCGTAGCACCCTGAAAGGTCCCGAGTACCTCTCTGTCAGTTTCCCTACATTATACTGTTGATTTCTTATTAACACGGCCCTTGCCTTGTGGAGATCTTTCGGAACAAATATATTCTTATTTTTATATACAACCTGTGGTGCCAAAGGCCTACGCATTAAGGCCACTAATTTCTTCAAATAAGCACTTTGACTGACCGTGGCACTGAGTGCCTCCTTCTGTAACAAGCTTCCTGGCACTGATAAATTTTGGCCAAACATAAGAACACTGGGAGTGACCCCTTGGTCATTTATAGGGCTAATTCTCAAACAGTACAGTGCCCAAGGCAAAATTTCAGGCCATTTTAACCCTTCATTCTCCCCATCATTCATTAATCATACACCTTAGTGTCACTATGAGAGCTTGATTTAATTTTTCTGCTTGGCCGTTCGAACGAGGGGAATTAGGCGTCGTGATAATATTATCTATGTTGAGTAGGTTACACACGTCATTAAATATTTTGGCAGTGAACTGGCTTCCTCGATCCGAGATGAGCCTTTTTATTGAGCCACAGAACGGAAAAATTTCGCTCACTAACACATTTAACACCGAGTCGACCGTCGCCTGTTTAAGAGGGTAGGCGAAGGGATACTTACTAAATCTGTCGATAAAAACAAGCAGATAATTGAACCCCATACTATACGGAAGCTTACATAAGTCCACATGAAGGGTGTCAAACTTCTCCGAAACTTCCTTAAATCTGCCGAATTCTGGAGATATCCTTCTAACGCTCTTGTTTTTCTGACAGACATCACAACTCTGTATAAATTTCTTTACTCTACTATGCATAAATCTGAAGGCGAAATCCGCTTTCAGAATAGTCAAGGTCCGTTTAATTCCCAAGTGATTTGTATTATGTATTTTTCCTATGACATCATCCACCAGATTTTCCGGTACTAATATTCTAGCTGTGCCTGTGGAGATGTCAACCGCCAAGGACAGCTCCTCGCCCCGATGGATGAATTCCTTGTAACAGGCCTTCAATCCACTAGTTTTCAGCCCCTTTATTAGGTCCCTTATATAACCATCAGTCTCCTGTTCTATAGCTATCTCTTTGAAATCTACACCATCCTGAATTTTCTTCATCATTCCATTTAACCCTTTTTTACTGTAAGTTATAGTATTTATTACAAAATCATCAAAGTCATTATCATTACCAGCTTCGCTACTATCATCATTGCCACTATTATTATTATTATTCTTATTATTATTATTACTATTATTATTACTACTACTACTACTACTACCACTATCGCTTTTATTATTATTATTATTATTATTATTATTATTATTATTATTATTAATTATTATTATATTATTATTATTATATTATTATTATTATTATTATTCTTCATTATAATTATTATTAATTATTATTATTATTTATTATTTATTATTATTATTATATATTATTATTATTATTATTATTATTATATTATTTATTATTATTATTATTATTATTATTATTATTATTATTATTATTATTATTTTTCTTCTCATTATTATTATTATTATTATTATTATTATTATTATTATTATTATTATTATTATTATTATTATTATTATTATTATTATTATTATTATTATTATTATTATTATTATTATGCTCTTATTAATTATTATTATTTTATTATTATTATTATTATATTATTATTATTATTATTATTATTATTATTATTATTATTATTATTACTTATTTATTATTATTATTATTATTATTATTTTTCTCATTATTATTATTATTATTTTTATTATTATCGTTTTTATTATTATTATAATACTCCAGTAAGTTTTGCTCTTTTAACGTTCGATTTAAAGGGCTTAACCCTTCCACAATGGAATTCTGAGAATTCCATTCACTAAACTCCTCCTCCAGTTGTAACTCCGTTTCTATGGCCATTTCTTCTGGCCACGCCCACTCCCCATTTTCTATACAAGCTAATTTCAATTGCAAATCCCCAGCCTCTATAATTTTATCTCTTTCGTTAGCCAATTCTGTCAAAATTATCGCCAATTTATTTTTAGCCTTAGAGACCAATTTAAATTCAACGTCAAAATTTGCAATGGCATTCAATAAATTTATTTCCCGAATATTATGAACTTTTGTGGCACTCTTTTTCGTATAAGCTGTGATCAACCCACTGTTGCTGGTACAGATATTAACTCTCCTATTTGCAATTAAGTAAGCATATTTTTGTAAACTGTTATTGACGCATAGTAACTCCTTAACCAACTGTGGTAGTGCCACTTCCACCTCAGTCAGTATGGTACTGTAGAGTGCGAAAATCTTCGTCTGATCATTTTCTTCTCCCATCAGTGCGCTGGCTATAGTGAGCTCGCTCACCTTCGTATATAATAGTAACTCAGTTTTTTCATCAGGGAACGACAATAGGGTGGCGCTCACCATTGCCGCTTTAGCTTCTTGAAATGCCCGGTCTGCTTCCACTCCCCAGGAAATCCTTTTATTGGAGGCGGGTTTTCCCTTCAACATTTTCGTTAGGGGTTGCAACAATTGGGCCGCTCCGACTATGTTAATTCGGCAGAAATTATATAGACCGAGGAATGCTCTAAGTTGTTTGATAGTTGTTGGTTTTGCAACATTCACCACTGCATCGATCTTCTCCTTACTAGGCCTAATTCCCTTCTCGCTAATATTGAAACCTAGAAAATCTGTTTCTCCGACTGCAAGTACACATTTTTTTGGGTTCATATAAATTTTCATATACTTTAATCTCTCTAAAACTTTCTCCAACATTGCAACATGTTCTTCAAGAGTCGAACTGGCAATTAATATGTCATCTAAATAAACAAAAACATTCTTTAAATCTCCAAGCAAGATTGACATGAAACGCTGGAAGGCACTAGATGAACACTTGTGTCCTTGTATTAAATAGTTAAAACTGTAGTTACCAAAAGGACAAGTAATAGTAAAATATTTCTTTGTTTCCTTGCTCACTGGCACGTTATAGTAAGCCTGCCGAATATCGAGCCGTGTTAGCAACTTGCAATGTTGCAATTGCAGTAAGATATCTTTAATCTTAGGCAGAGTAAAATTGTCAGAGGTTGATCTCTGGTTCAATAATCTCAAATCAACGACTAAACGAACTCTGCCATCCGGCTTTGGCAAGAAGCTAGTTGGGAAACCCCAATTGCTTCTCCCCCGCGAAATGACCCCCGCGTCCAATAATTTATTGATTTCCTCCTTTGCTCTCTCAAAAAGATGTGGAGCTATGCTTCTACTCCCCAATTGTATCGGCGAGCCGCTGACATTCACATGGTATGGGTAATTTGCCGCCAACTCGCACAAAATTTCTTCCTTCAAAGGACATTCTTCTCTCTCCCCTCCCCCCTCATCAACAGTGCAATCTTCAACCCCCCTCCCAATAGTACAATCTTTACCCCCCCTCCCCCCTCCCCTATAGTTTCATTACCATCAAGTTGTGAATGAGCGACAAAGCCATTCTCACAGCTGTCAAAATAAGCCACGCCTCCTTTCTTCCTGTACTTTGTACAGATAAAGCGCCATCTTTTGAGTTGATCATTCTTTAAATCTAAATTAGGTGCTTCATAGGGATTTAAGAACAAGACTTGGTACTTCCTAATTAAATCATTAACTAATTCATATTCGCAAAGCGGTATATTTAAAGAGACAGCGGTTAGAGGGAAGATAGAATTTCGAACATGCTCCGAAAAATCAAAAGCCTCATTACCAAGAGAAATACTACGTTTCGTGCTGGGATCTAATAAATAATGGCATCTAAAGTCAATAATGAACCCGTGTTTTTTGAGAAAAGGCATGCCGAGGACGTTAAATTTAATATCTGCAGCGTAGGCATGCACATTGCAAAGTCTATCTAACCCCAAATCAATTTTGATTACCCTTTTATTATAAATATTCATGCAGCCTCCATTTGCGGCTCTGGCACTGCCAATCGGGGCCCCCTCCTTATCTAATTCAGAAGCACTCATAAGGTTGAGGCAACTCCCACAATCTAGTAAATAGGATTCATTGTTAGTTTTATCCGAAATATAATACAATTTATCAAAAACTACATCTCTAACAGCTGCAACGATTTTAGTTGAGTTGCCAGAAACTCCCACTACAATATTATTAAATGAGTCACATGCATTATTTCTTAAATTTAATGATCCCTCATGCTTATCGGAAGGAGAAGAACCTCCTTCATCCCTAAAATTAATACAATTCATTTTTAGAAAGGGGGTTTCGCCCCCTTCATTATTTACAAATTCATTTTTATTATTCTTTTTGTTAACAAGTATGGAGTCACAAGTCTGAGTCGCCTCTCTTCCCGCCTTCTCCCCAGTGATAGGAGTGGGGGAGCAGGTCGACTCCGTAGGGGGAAACAGCGACTCATTCACAAAGCTATTGTTTTCAATGTAATCATAAGAATTTACAAAACCGTCATCGCCATCACTATGGCTATCATTCCTAATTCTACAATCATTATTATTATTATTGTCATTATCGTTATTATTCTCATCATGCATTGAGTTACAATGTAAAGTCGAAGAGGACTCCTGTGGGGGAGAGGTTGACTC
>JABUQX010040383.1:0-27500 GCA_015478945.1 Trachelipus rathkii
GTACTTTTAAGAGTTCTAAAATTGAAGTGGGAGAGAGTGGTAAGGCGGCTATGATTCACTTTTGACCGTGTGTATATTCATTACTTACTTACTTTTCTATTCTGATGCAGTGTCACGAAGAAAGCGTAATTTTAAGGCAACACTTAACGCTCCGGTCCTTAAAATTGTGGACGGACGAAAGGAAAGCAATACCAAATAAATAAAATACTAATATATAATAATATATATATATGATATATTAATAATATTATATATATAATATATAAATATATATATAATATATATAATATATATATACTATAATATATATATATAATAACAGCATGTGGATTGTAAGACTCAAACTTTTATTACCTTTTGCGTTCACTCGTGGTAAAAGAGAAACAAGAAGTTTTATTTCCTTGTACCTCCATCCCTACCAGCTGAATTATAATATAGAAGATATCCTGGTTTCACTTGGCCAGGATTTTCGATGAAACAATTCTAAAAAATAACAACTAAACATAGCAAATATATATTAAAGAGTTACTCTCAATAGTGTTTAATGAAACCTTCATTGAAATTGCATGGGTTTATTAAAAAAAAATTGAAATAAAACCATATGTAATATAAAATAATCTAAAAATTAAAACTTCTTAAACATTAAAGAAAATTTAAAGTTTATAAATTTTTAACATAATAGTGTGTTAAAGGCAAATGAGGGTGAAATAATACCATGGATGTGTCCCTCTAGGTCTGTATCTTACAACAAATACCATGAAATCTGCTTCGGAAATTGATGATTTCGATATCAATGAACCTCTTTATGAAGGCAACAATTTGGAATTGGTTATTGATGTGAATGATGATGATAAAGATAAAGCCGTGGAACAGCTTGAAAGCAATGGAATGTGCAAAGAAAGGGAAATTTTTCAAATAAATGAACTAGAAAGTGTTGAAATTAAAATTGGCAAGTCAAAAAAAAAGAACGAAAAAGAAATTGACCATGTATCTGTCAGTAAAAGGAAAAGGGTAAAGTTTGAAAGACATGTGTGGACTAAATCCCAGCAGGAGATCCTAAGAAAGATGTTTTTGTCCAATATTTTGAAAAGAACAACTCCTGGGAAAGCCGAAATTTTGTTTTTCTCAGAAAAAATATCCTGATTTCTTGCAACTTAGCTGGGGAAAAATTAAGCAAGCATAGCATATGAAAAAGTCAATAATGCCCAAGAAAGAGAAGCAAACAATTATAAAACAAATGGAGTTAGGTTGGAGGTTGGACTGATGATGTATCAAGAAACGCCTTAAAAACACTGCAAGAAGCAAAATGGAACAGACCTAGTGTTCTGCCAGTTGCAGAAGATATCATAAAACTACAGAAGTATCTAAAGTCGAACATGGATAAAGTAAAGGTAGAAATTGAAGAGAATCCAACAAAAGAAAATTGGAAAAACTTATCCAAAACTTAGCTTAACTTTTGTAATACTTTTTAATCGCAAGCGATCTGGTGAAGCTTCAAAAATTCATCTTTCTACATACTTGAAAAAGAATCAGTCATAGAAATCGGTTTTTATAAAATAACGGATCGAAAAAAAGAGCTGTTCAAAAAAGCAAGCTAGGTGGTAATGTGGGGGCACTGGGGAGGGGGAAAAAAGGAAAAAAAAAAAAGGATTAACCCGTTTTTTTTTTTTAATATTACCATTTTATTTGTAAACGGGGTGTGCTAGAGTGTGAGAAGAAGTGCGGAATGAACTTATTAGAGAGGGGTGTGGTGTGGTGTGAAGAAATGGAGTGAATGGCGGGGGATGTGAGGGGGTCATGGTTGTGGGCCCACTTGGGCCAATGGATGAACCTTACATTAACGATCTACCATAGTGAGGGTTCGTCGCGGTCCTATGAAGCGCTCGGGTGATTTTCCCTGTCTGTGACAGAGTTTTCGATTAATAATGGGGGTAAGGCCTGGGCTTCTTCGACTTATGTCAATGTTCTTCCTACACTGCTTTTCTTTTCCGATGCCGGTTACGCTACTCCCATTCTTGGAAAATAGAAGGAAGATAGAAGAAAGAAAGAAAGATTTGACCAACAGAAAGATTAAAAATGTATAAGATGTAATGAAAATTAGCAAATTTATCTTTTTGCTTATCCTTTTGATGGGGCAGAAACTTGCAACTGCTTCGGATATTGATGTTTAAGTTTCTTGGACGAAATCTATGTTGTCATCTTCAGTGTATTGGACATTTTCTTCATATTTTCCCTGAAACTGTAATAATATTTAGTTAAAAATTCAATATAAGAAATTACATTAAAAATATTAATTATAATTTTATTAAAATACCATCGCCCATATAATTATATAATATATTATATACTATATAATAATATTATATATAATAATATATATAATAATATATATATATATAAATATATATAGATAAATACTTCCTTTTTTTCCAAAAGACTGGGGTAAGTGCGTGACATCTCAGAAAGAGAAGTAAGTGGAAGAATATGACAAGATCGAAATGAAAGGCCCAGCCTTTACCGCCCCTCTATACCTATTAGTGAGAACCCGCCGCAGTCAGAAAATCCACCCAAGAGCTTCACGAGACCGCCGACGGGATCCTCCCCTATGGCCATATCGTCATTGTAGGGTTATCCCTTGCCCAGGTGGGCCACAACCATACCCCCAAATCACACAACCCCGCCATTCACTCCCTATTATAACAACCTTAATCAGCAGCCTCTGCAAACTCAAAATTCTCCGTCCTTCAGACATTCGTATGTTACGACTCAAATCCCACTTTTTCTTCGGTCCTCCCAGCCAGTCCGATTCCCTAATCACACTCACCATATACCTCCGCTTAAACCGCCACGCCGACTGTCATTCATCCTTCTACATGACCCAAACATCTCAACAGTACTTTCATTTATTCTTCTCATTTACCCCCCTTTCTTCACACCACATAACTCTCTAATACATTCATTCCTCATTTTATCCATTCTTTTCACACCTTTACACGCCTCAAGCATTGTCCATCTGAACACATTGAACTTTAAGATCTGATCGACCTCTTAGTCAGACTCATATCTCACTACTATATCATTAACGAAAGGTAAACAACATTAACCCCGTTATGTAAAACCCTAAGCGCACTCAGACTTAGTCCTTTACATCTCACTCAACGCATTTAATTGCCCACCACCTCCTGCATTCTCAGCAACTTTCCTACTATACTCTGCCGATCATCTGTTCCTTTCTTCATTCCAACATACCTTACAAGTATTAAACTTCGGACACCTTGTTCAGCTGCTCACCATCTAACATAACTTCACACTGAGGACTGTCCCTCACTCACAACCATAAACCTTACTCTTGATCTACTGTTTATACTTCAAAACTCCTCCTTATTGGCACACCCTGCCAAAAATCTATCTACAATCCTCCTCAATACCTCTCCTCAGATTCACCCCACTAAACCAAATCATCCGTATATATATATATGCATAATATATATAATATAAATAATCATATATAATAATAATATATATATTATATATAATATTATATATATATATATATATATATATATATATATATATATATAATATAATCCACTGTGTGTGGTAAGAGAATTTACACAAGGTACATTCTGTGTCGTAAGAGGAGATTAAGAGGACAATGTTAGCTGTGTTCAGGTCCTACTACCACCTATTTGTAACCTAAAAATGCTCGTGCATGCTTAGGATTTCTGATGCATATTTGCTATACCTACCCTAAGTTAAGGGGGTAAAGGGGCAGTTATGATTATAAATTATTATATATTATAAATTTAATTGCAATAACAGCAGCATAATGAGAGTGATGCAACACTTCAACAGCTAGAAGAGAGAGAGAGAGAAATATGGTGCTTTGTAACCTGACATTAACTTTTTCATTGGAAAGCAATATGTTAGGAATCACCTCAGAAGTGATTCATAATCTTTACAACGTGGAATAACGCCCCTATGCTGAGCTAGCAACTGGGATGGTGATTAGTAGTTCCGAAGGTGTATCAGAACACTCATTTTCTTAGAAATTTTAGAAAGAACCCAATGTGATCCTTCTAAGATAGATAGATAACAAGATAAAAAAAAATATTAACAACAGAAGAAGGTTAGAGTTGTGATTTCAAAGAAGATATTATATTTGTGTGGAAGAAGGTAGGTAGAAAGATCAGAGGTGTTGCTTCAATGCTTCCCTCCTAGCATCATTTATTTGCTGTGAATGAGTTGTCTTCATTCATTTATCCTTTAAGTGGTGTTCCTAAGAATTGTTTTATCCTCAACTTTTTTTTTCTATTTTGCACCAATAATCTATGTGTTGTTACTGCCTCCTCTCAACTCTTAGGCTGATAACTCCACCACTCATTTCAATAATTTATCCATAGTGGTGTTCCTCAGAACAGAATTCTGAGGAATGCCACTATGGATAAATATAAAGGATAAATAATAGTTATCCACAATAGCAGCCATAGAAGATGGGAACGGAAGTCAAGAGGGATAAATACCAGAAGTTAAAAGTTTACAGATTAAAGCTGTGCCACAGTTTATTGAAAGCCTTCAATATGCTGGGTGCCACAAAAAAGATTCATCAAAATGCAGAAGAGCAGAGGACAAATAGTTTGTGAGAAAGGAAAGATCACCAGTAGAGAGGTTCTTACAGAAACCATACTGGTAATCAGAGATAAGTTTAGAAGATTTAAGATGTTTTTAAATCTTCTTGTTATGAATAGATTTGAAAACTAAAGGAAGAACAGAGGTTAAAGGGATAGGACGATAGTTAGATTGTTAACTGGGGTCCTGCTTATTCAGTACATGCTGGATGAATGCACTCTTCCAGTAGGAGGGAATGCTGCTGAAGTTGATAGGCAGTGAGGAAACAGTTTCGCAAGGCAGGGTGCAAGCTCAGAAACTAAAAGTTTTGAGGACCATTGGAGAGATAACTTCATCACTCTCCGCCTTCTTAGTGTTAACCGAAATAATATTTTAATGATTTGAAAGAAGGCAAAGAGAGAAGAAATAGCTCTGGAACAGTCTAAGAGTGGAATTAGAGGGAAAAGTATGAGCAAACAGTTCAGCTTTAACACAAGTTTAAGACAGCAATATTACCAACAGAGATACAAGAAGAGGGAGAGAGGAAGAAGCAAAGTTGGAGTTGGCATTTTAATGTCAGAAAAAGTGTGAGGTAGAGGAACCAAAAAGATTGTTGCATTGCATAATCTACATACAAAAAAAAAAGTTTTAGGATCTTGAAAAGTTGATTTTTTTTGTCATTCGAGAGTGAAATGTATAAAAACACTAATTTCTGACAAATCAAGATATCAGTTTTATTTCAATGGTAGAGAATGGATGTATGCCTCCATATATATATATATATATGATATATATATATATATATAATATATATATATATATATATAAAATATATATATATTATATAATATTATATATCTATATAATAATAATATATATAATATACCAGTAGGAAATTAAAGATCCGGTCAATAAGAAAACATATAACTTAATAATAAATTTTGATATCCCACCCCCCATACATATCTGAAACAGTGTCACATAACTATGCCCCAAACCTTTCTCCTCTTTCACAGTGTAACAAGTTGATATTGGCAGATTTTAATGCACATCACCCTACATTTCTCAATACCCACCCACATACACAAATGATTACATATATAAATGATTACACTCACTCAGTATACTCAACAACTGAAATCAACCTACATAAAGACCTCCTAAACAGAACCAGAATCTGACATCACTTTCTGTTCCCCTCAAATTTGTCACTATACATGGCAAAGCTTTCAAACTTCGTCCTCAGCTTTTACAATACTTATCATAAATTCCAACAACAAACACACCAAATAACACACTCATTTAAAAAAAAAAAAAAAAAATTGATGCTAATAAAATTATCAGAAATTTAAGCAAATACCAATACTGTTCCTATAATTTTTATATTGTAAATTTTTAATGTATGAAAAAGACCACCTATCATTATATTTTATAAACTTCTCGAACGGAAGTTTCAAGAACATTAAATAGTTACATTAACCATAGTAATATTCCTGAAGTGCCCCATATAATAACGTATATATATAATAAGATATATATATATATATATATATATATAATATATATGATATATATAGTATATATATATAATATACTATATATAATATAATATATAATATATAGCTTTTAGAAAAGCTTCAATCCGGTAAAATGTATGTGGAACTGTTATATATAATAATATTATATATCTATATATATATATATATATATAATATATATATAAATATATATATATATACTATATAAATAATATATAATAATATATTATATATAAATACTATATATACCGGTATATATACCTCTAAGTACAAAATTCTTTTGTTTTTCTTTTTGAGTTGTGCTTCCAAGTATATTTTTGCTTCCATATCTGAAAAGTTATATAATATAATATAGTATAATAATATAATATATATATCGTATATATATATATTATTATATAAAATAATATATATACTAATATTATTATATCACACACCCACGCTTCTTTCCAACACTTGGTAAGCCATGCACTGAACAGAAAAGTAGTAGAAGAATATGAGGCAGTCGAAAAGAAAGCTCAGCCTGTGCCACCCCTCCACAATGGCAATGTCGTCATTGTAAGGCTTTATGCCTTGGCCCAGGTGGGCCACAACCATACCCCTTTTACAAAACCCTGCCATTCATCCTATTCACGCACTCTTTCTACGAGTCTCTGCAAACTCTCATTCTCTCATGCAGGCATTGCCTTACTGACTCAATCCCACTTTCTTCAGTCCTCTATGCTGGTAGTTGACTCTCCACACGACTCACCAACTATATATCCCACTTAACCAAGCCGAGACTCCTCATTTATCCTCCCCACATGACGCAAACCATCTCTTTATACTGCTTCAATTATACTTCTCATTTACTACTCCTACTGACACGAACAACTTCCTCCAAATGCGTTCATTCCTCATTAACAATTTCTTCTCACACAATAACATGCCCTAAAAATTGTCCCATCTTGAACACCATTGTACTTTAGATCTATTCCCCTTCTTCCCGCACTCATATGTTTCAACTACTTGTACATTACATACAGGTAACAACTAAACTCGATGTAAGAAGAGACCCTAGCTCACTCAAGACTAGTCCCTTCACATCCACCAAGGATCTAATTGCACCACCACCCATCCTACCTTTCACAAACTTTTTCCTGCTACGTCGCACTGCAATCATCCATTCACGTAACAATACCACTGAGGACTGTCCTCAATACCACAAACTATACACCTTAACTGTTAAGCTATTGGTAGTTTACTTTCAATCCTCTCTTTAACTGAACATCCTGCCAAAATACCTCTACCAAATCCATCTAAACTCTCTTCATCATTCGCCACACAAACCAAAATCATTTTATATACATGAAGGAGGGCACCTCCACACTCTCTTCTATTCTTGCATGCGTTCAATACATCCCTGACCAACCCCATCCTCTCAATTCTTTCAATAACCCCCTCCATATAGAAATTGAATAATCCAAAGGACATAACACATCCCTCTCCTCCCTCTGATTATTAATATTAAACCAATCACTCCACATTCATTCTTACACACGCTCACTATCGTCATACATACCTTGATTCCATCAGAAGCCTACCACCAAACCCCAACTATCACTAACAGACTTCCACTAGATCTCCTCCATTAATGCTACTCATATGCCTGTTTGCAACTCCATAAACCTAACTGAATTTATTCTCTTTCCTCATTTCTCAATCATTGGTTTCAATAGGGGGACGAACGGGGGGATTTTGTCCCCCTCTGTCCCCCCATGGGCTCGGGCCCCCCTAAAAACATTTTCCAGTAGAGTGGCTCGGGCCTATGAAACTTTTTGCACGTAGGGGGCTCGAGGCCGGATGGGGACAAATCCCATCTTCCCCTAAAGGCCCCGACAACTGATATCTATGTGGGTCTACTCTAGGGGGCTCATTAGTATATATATATAGTAATATATATATATATATATATAATATATATATATATATATATATATATATAATATAATATACATATAGTATATATATATATATATATATCTTAAAAACAGCCTTGTGACGCGAAAAAGCACGAGTCAATCCAGCAGAATTTTCTACTGTTTCTACTGAACAGAAACTGACCTGATCTAATTCTAAGAATTATGGCTATAATATATATATATATATAATAATATATTAATAATATAATATATATATATAAATATATATATATTATATATATATAAAATATATATATATAGATATAATTGTTATATATATATTGTTATATATATATTATATGAATATTTATCGTATATAATCGTATATAATATACCCCACTCATCACTAACAAAATAACAAAACCTCAATACCCAAATCACCAACCTCAAAACCACCAACACCACACCATAAGTTTTCAGAATACTTACAATCCAACATCCTACATATACAATTAGAAAACCTGGCAAGTCATTAAAAAAAAAATTAAATAACTCTCGAAACAACCCCTCTCCCTCACACGAATCCCCATCCTTACCTGATAACTCCTTCCCTTCTCCAAAACAACAATCAAACCAACTAAGAAAACATTATGCACGATTCTCGTAACCCACCCACCACAAATAACAGAAAATAGAAAACTACTCCAAGACCACTCCCTTAGACCAACAACCTCCACCCACTTTTACAACTGAAAGGATAGCAAGAAACCATCAAAACCAACCCTCCAAACCATCCATTTACCTCCACGAACAGGACCACATACCTCAACGACCCGACAGACTTAATCTCTACCTACATCAGAAACACCTGGAAAAAAGCACTTCACTCCATTACTAACTGAAAATTTTTCAACAAATCCTGCAGACTTAACTATATACCCTCAATCTGGAACAAGCATTCAACACCAAACTCATCCAAAAAAAGACCCCAACTCCCCATCCTCTTACCGCCCAATTTCTCTCCCTCCTCATTAGTAAAACTACTGGGAGAAACTAATATTAAACAAAATCTCCCCCTCTCATCACCCTCGCCCGATCCTAACATAGCTGAAAAGCAAACCACTCCACACACACAGCTTAAGCGTCCCCACCCAACAATCATCAATCGGCTTCCAACCAATTCCCCTCCATAGATCCATTTTCACAGCAATCAACATCAACAAAGCTTTTGACACTGTCCCCACGAATTCATTTTATGAAAAAATCCTTTAATCCCCCTAGAAAATAACGACAAAAAATGGCTTTCTAATTTTCTCACTAACCGTTTTGCTGAGGTTCTCCACAAAAACAACCTCTCCTACTCCATTAAATTACAAAACGGTGTCCCACAGGGCGCCATTCTCTCTCCTTTCCTCTTCATCCTTTTCACAGCAGACCTGCCCATCCCTACCCACCAATCCACCAAACTTATCACATACGCAGATATCAGCCTCATTTCTCAACATCCAGACGTAAATATAGCCATTCATCACACCTAAAAATATATACAACAATTAGAAACTTGGCTTACTCTCCAACAGAATGACCTCCTCCCCCCTCAAATCCTCCATCACCCTCCTAACCACCGACCGCCACCAATCTTCACTCCACCCAATAGTTTTCCTGAACAATAATCCCCTCCCCCTAAACAAAACCCCAAAAATATTAGGACTTACCTATGACACACACATGACGTTCTCTCCCCACATCGACCAAATCACCTCATCAACTCCAACGGAAACTATTCAATTTTTCAAAACCCATTTTTTTTTTTTTTTCTTTTCTTTCTTTTCTTCTCAAAAAAAAAAAAAAAGGAAACACACCCTTCCCACCACTTATAAACAACTCAGAACAACTTTAAACTATGCTTCCCCCCGCATGGTTTCCCGTGCACTGTCAAAATCTCAAACGTCGACAAAATTACAAGATCACACAACACACCGCCCTTGAGAATATCACTGGATCGCACTAAACAACCCCATCGCAACATCTAAAGTGACAAGACTTACATCTTCCATCTCCTGGAAAGAATGGTGGGAAATCCAATTCTACAGAAAACCCTAAATCAACCCCAACCTATGTCACCCAAATATCTCCAACCCCCTCCGACAACATGACTAAAATCCCCACTCCTCATCACGCAGCTAAAATTCTAAATAACATGCTACAAAACATTATATTACACAAGCCAATAGGTCAGTGGCTTACACATATCCACACGCAACTACCCACGTACCACAAAACCGCTCCAATAACAATTTACTAAACTCCCCCGACCCAAAAATTCCCCTAATTTAAAAGAAACGAGGTCTGGAAGGAGGCCTAAATGACTCTCCCTGGAACGCAGATCAGGTTCTTCACTCCAAAACTCTTATAATATAATATAGATCCAAAAACTAAACCAATTTACTCCCAACACTCGCCCAGCATGTCACATTTCCCCAGGACAGAATGGAGCACCAACTTCGGGTCCACCGCTCTCCGACGCCCCCTAACCGATGCTTCTCTCCCGAATATCTTCCCTCTCGACCTGTGAACCGCCCAAGTAAGTGTGGCTGGCTTCCTGGCAGCAGTGTGCCCTCCAATTGAGTTGGGCCAAGGGCAGATATATAAATATACGGTATATATATATATATATAATATAGATATAAATTATATATATATATAATATATATGATATATATTATATATCTAAATTAATATATATATATATATATAAATATATAAAAATATTAATATATTATGCAAATAAATTCTTTTTTATGCCATGACCATAATTTCTACTTACCAATCAGTCGAAATACAGTCAATAACCCTAGCATACCAATCAATCTTAAATTCCCCCATGCCTAGAGCTTGAAACAGAGTCCTACACAATTATCGTTTTCAAACCAATTACTTTTAATTGACAATATTTGCTGGTTATTTCAACGCACATCACCATACATGGCTCACCACCTAAACACCTAACCAAGAGTAAATACACTCATAAATAATTCACATTCTCTTAGTATTCTTAATAACAGAAACCAATCTACACAAGTACCTTCACAACATAAGCAGAACACAACTTCCTCTGACAATTTTACTGAAAATCACCTACTGAGGGCAATTTTTTGTGTCTGTTCAGGTAGCCAGATCAAGATTCGAACACTTGCTCTCGAGAGAATAATTATGAGCTTAATAATATATTAATTAATATACAGTACTTATTAATTTAAAGTAGTAAAACATTTCTTTTAAAGATGATAAATAAAAAATAATAGGCCTCCAAATTTCATATTTATAACATTTGTCTATTTGGATGTAATTACCAAATATATATAGCATTACCAGCCAATTTTTGTGAAACATGTGTTCAAGATATCTTTAAAAATTAAGGTCTTCAAAATTCATATTTACTCACAGATACCTTTTTTTTAATAGGCTTACCGTATATAAGCTTATGATATTGAAACTATTTTATTTTTCCAGTACTTCAGAGTGTGGGGCATGGAGGCAAAGTCCTGTAGACAAATAAATGTTCATGCACCATGCATTTTTATTTATCACTAAAAAAATTTATAAATGTTATTTCCTAATGATCTAGTAAAAATAATTTTAATATAAAAATAATCCATCCTATAACGCAAATGGTTTAAGTTGATTATCATGTACGGTACCTTTTGTGCTATACATTTTTAGTATAAAGCTTAGATTAGGGTACTGTTTTTAAGTTTTCTTTGTATATTATTTATTCTGTATGTTAGGCCTGTAAAATGCAAACATTTCTCGATAAAACTAAAAAAAAATATAATATAGAAAAAATGCTTACATTAAAATAGAAATAAAAGGTAAAACTATTTTTCACTTTAAAATGTACAACAGAACTGTTATCTCCGAAGTAAAAACAACAACAATGGCTGACTACAGTGTTTGTATGACGTCATGATAAATATTTTTTTAAATTTCTTTAAAATATTCCTGATTATTATACTTTTTTACAAAATAAAAAATAAAACTATTTTAATTATCTTATTTTGTAAAAAAGTATAATAATCAACAATCTTAAGCGTTAAATTTTTTTAATTCGTGGAATTCGTGGGGGGGTAGGAAATTTGTCAAGAAATGGCTATTTAATAATAATGATAATAATAATAATAAATAATAATATAATATATAAATAATAATAATCGAATAATAATACGAATTACATGATAAAACATGAAAACAAGTATAATATAATATATATATATAACTATATATATATATATATATATATATATATATATATAATCTTAATAATATAGAATATATATATATATATATATATACTATATATAATATAGTATATATATACTATAATATCTAATGGCCAGTCCATCTAAGAAGAGCCACAACCATATCCTCAAAAAACTGACAAACAGCTACCGGAAAAAGGAATACATGCTGGAATCCTGGCAGAATTTTACCGAAGAAACTGTAAAAAAAAAAAAAAAAAAAAAAAAAAAAAAAAAAAAAAAAAAATCATATTCACTTCTCAGAAAGGGCAGCGAAATTGAAAGTAACATTTTTGGAATCCTTGTAAAGATTTGCCTAAATGGGGAAATTAAAAAAAAAAAAGAAACCAAAAAAAAAAAAAGATTGGCATATTTTTTTTGGGGGGGTTGCTGGGACATAGTATATATATATATTATATTTTTAAAAGGTATACACGGCAATTTAGGGGGCTCGAGCGGACGGGGAACACCAGGGGGACGTTTTCCATACCCCCGTAGGGAAGGGGCGGAGGAACCCCCGCGACCACCCTCAAGATAACCAAAGAGCGGGGTTCCGGAGACCCCTCCGAATGGAGAAATTAGTCCCCCCCTGTGTTCCCCGGAAGGCCGAGAGACCCGACTCCTGCATTTGGTACGTTTACCCTTGGGTATTTCTTTAGTAAAAAAAAAAGCAAATATTTAATGAAAGGTCTAATTTATTTAACGAGTAACCCAATTAAAAGGTCTCTAATAGGCTCTCTAATCATATGATATCAATATTAACATAATTTTTTTTTTTTTACCATTTCCTAATGGTTGAAAATTTGTAACCTAGGATTCCAAAATGTCATTCCTTTTCGCTGTGCTATTGTAGTTTTTTGAGATAATATATTTTTTTTTTTTTTTTTTTATTTTTTTTTTTTTTTTTTTTACATTTCCAGGACCAGCATTCAGCCATGTATTTTCCGTTTTAAACTGTAAGCTATTAATAGCTTTTTTAAGATACATATGACGGCTAATTCAGACGCTGGCCATATAGATATATTATATATAGATATATATATATATATATATATTACTATAATATATATAATTATATATATTATATTAATTAATATATTATATTATATATATAGTAAGTAATATATATATATATAATAATCATATATATATATATATACCTCGAGAAGAGCCACAATCCATATCCAAACAACTACAAACAGCTACGCGAAAAGGAATACATTGCTGGAACCCTGGCAAAATTTTTCCGAGGAAACTGTAAAAAAAAAAAAAATAAAAAAAAAAAAATAAAAAAAAAAAAAAAAAAGTTGAAACTAAAAAAGCCTCAGGGAAATGAAAATACATTTGGAATCCTGTAAAAATTTAGTTAGGAAATGTATAAAAAAAAAAAAATAAACATAAAAAATTGGCTATTTTTGGGAGGGGTGCTGGAAAACATAGTGTATATAGTATATATTTGTAAAGGTATTACACGGCAATTAGGGGCTCGACCCGACGGGGAACACAGGGGGGGGCGTATTTCCATACTCATCCCGTAGGGAGGGCGGAGAACTCCCGCGAACACCCCAAATACCAAAATTCCACAGAATCGAGGTGGCAGGGAAAGAATAAGCACCGCAGCGCACTAGCCTGGAGTTACCAATATCCACACAAAACTCGCGCGCAGACACAGCACCCCTATTGTGCTAAGAGGGCGTCGTAAAGGTGGTGGTATCGAGTGACATCCCGAGCACCTGCGGCTGCGGTACCTATAGAAAAGAGATAAAGCCCAGCACGCGCCGCAGAAGATAGACGGTCAAGAGAAGAGGAAACCGTACGGAACAAGTTTATATAAGTCTTTTTGGCCTTTTGCTCGACCCTGTCCAAAAGCCAGGTGAGACCCCCCCCCCCTCGATATGAGAGCAGTACATCCATACGCAGGGCGGATGAGACCCTTGTTATAGCTGGAGTAACTGACACAGTAGAAAAAATCGTCGGCAGTCTAGAAAGAACTCCAATCCTTTGAGGCCGCCCTACAACTCGTTGTGATGTGAGGTTTCCAAAGACATTTTTTTGTTTATGTAAGGCCAAGGATGTTTATGTCAACAAGTGAGACGAGAGAACCGTCGAAAGAGATTAGGAAAGAGTTGGCAGTGTTTTAGAGAGTAGACTTGTAGAAATGAAGTTTTTAAAGAATAAGTTCACAAGGTTGAGGCGACCCCACCCGGAAATCCTAAACTGCCCCAGATCATCGAGAATAATCTGGAAAAGATAAGACTGAGCAATTCTAGAAGTAAATAGAGGGAGCAGAATTGAACAATGAGTTTGAAGATGTGTTGGCACGTGTGCGCTGCTTCCAACACGAAGGGAAAGTGCTAGTATTGAGACATGAAGAATATAGTTGAACGAGGGGCGGGGTCAGCATGGAGGCACAATTCCTCCAAAATTTGGGTGAGGAATGCCATCCGGGCTACCCGCTTTCCTAACGTTCATAGATTTCTAGGAAGCCAGCACGACGACAAATGTAATCACAGGCAAAGCATAGGACACCTGAGAGGAGAAGAGGAGGAAGGAGGAAATGCCAGAATCGTCAGGCTTGAGTTTAGAGGAAAACTAAGGAGACAAAGAGATTGGCCTTTCAGTTGGAGAATTAGCAACAGAACCGTCAGGTCGAATAAGGGAGGTAAAGAGATTTTGGGCAAGACCAGATATATTTTTTCATAGAAAACCTAGAAGGTTAGTCGGCCCTTTCGTTGATGAAAGCCCGCTTTGCTCGTCCGAGAGTAATCCCTGCAACGATTCCGTAGCTGCAATGAAAATTAAGCAAGAGTATAGGAGAACGAGAAAATTTCCACTCGCCCGATACCACTGTCTAGTCTGAATGGCCAGAGAACTAGCACGATCGAACCATGGAATTATGAGGAGAGAAAAGATTTAGTCGAAGAAGGATGAACCTGATCATGCCCAATCAAACGAATCAGCTCCCAACCTTACGGCAGAAACCGAGCGTCACCCAGAGTCAAAAGCAGTCGCCATTGCTCGATTTATAGTTATGCGTAGAAGCGACCGCAATGCAACCCAATCGGCCCATTAAAGGTCCCAGAAAAACGCGTAGAGCAGCGATGGAGCTGTTGAGAGAAAGTATTAAAATTTTAAGATATATGAGGTTGTGGTCAGATTTTACCAACCTTATAAGGGCGAAGGTGGTGTATTTATAGAGAGAAGAGCTAGTGGTGAAACATAGGTCAAAGGTGTTTCAAAAGAATGGTTGGACGATCCGAAGGTGTTGGGTTCTATAATTAATTGCCTAAACATGGTCGTGAGAATGCTGAAATGTATTCGGCCTCCTCCCACCTAAATCAGTATGAAGACCCCAACCATTCAGTGTTGTGTACATTGAAATCCCCCAAATAGAGGACGTCAGTATTTGGATGAAATGATATAACAGTCTCGTGAATTAGTTGTAAAGATATTCAAAAAAAGTTAAAAGAAAGGTTAAGAGGGCCCTTAATGTTTATTTATTTATTATTTTAATTTTATATATATAATATATATATATAATATAGTATATATATATATTTTATATATATGATATTATATATAATATAATACTAATAATATATATATAATATAATATAAAAGGATTTTTTTAGCTTGACTGGGTTGGTCAATTGGCTATCAACATTCAAAGAAAGTCTAACAAAATGTAACGGACTAAAAAGTAACGGAACTTATGGTTCGTTACATGAAAGAAAAAGTAATGAGTCCGTTACTCCGTTACTCAAAAAAACTAGTTCCGTTACTTTCGGTTCCATTTCCTCTTCTCTCTCTCCTCTCCTCCTCAATCTCTCTCTCTCTCATCTCTCTCTCTCTATAAATATAATAATATAGTATATTATATATATATAAATATATTATATAATATTAAATATATATATATATAATATATAATATATATATACTATAAATATAATATAATATGAGCAATGCCTTTCGAACAGAATGTTTGATTAATTCATACTTAAATTTGAATATTTTAATTTCCATTATGGGAGTATTGTAGATGATTGAGTAACCTCCAATTCAGGCCCAAAAAGTTCCATTTCAACGGTTGTGTTATCTCAAGACTTTATTCTTGAAATACTTTGAAAATATAGTTGAAAATAAACATTTCAAAGATTTAAGTTTAGAGCATGTGTTGATTCATTATAGGGTCATACGATTGATTCAATATTCAGGTCGTGAATTTCTGGATTTTTGAGAAAAAATAATTTTTTTTATTATTTATTTATTATGTTATTTATTTTTTTTATTTTCTAGAATTTTTTGAGATTCGTGACGTCCTGCGGAATATAATTTCTAGACAAACTTTTTTTAAGTTCGATATAATATTATTTTTATCAGGAAGGATTAGTAACTATGAAATGAAAAAAAAAAAATGTTATACCATTTTTGGAGGTGGTTAGCTTTAAAAATATTTAATTAGGGCAAAAGAACTGCAGCTGGCAGATGGGCCTACGATGTACTCCCATTTCAATTAAAAAATTAAATATATTAAAGATTTCATAATATATATAGTTTTATTTCTATTGAAGTTAAAATCACTTAAATATACAAAGAAATAACTAAAATAAACAAATAATTAATTCAAAAATATAAAAAAAAAAAAAAACTGACAAGAATTACGGGCAACAAATCAAATGAACGAATCAGTGGATTAATATCAATTGATTTTTTCCGTGCCAATCCCCGATTCATATATAGTATATATATATATATATATATATATTATAGTATATATATATATATTAGATATAATATATATATATATATATATATATATATATATATATAATAATTTGAAAAAGATCTAATTTTCAATACTATTTTGCCCCCCCCCAAACGACCAATTCTGCGTATCCTAGAGCACTTGTATCGTATGTTCTTATTGGTATCACCATTATGAATAGAGTTCATTCAAAACTGGTTGCTGTCTTTTTTTGGCCTTTAATATGGGTTGTTTCTTTGGAAATACAAATTTGCAACTAGTGCTAAACATCGTTTAAATTTTTAATTTTCAGTATATATATATAGATATAATATATATATATATATATATATAATATATATAATTATATATATATATATAATATATATATATAATATATATAATATAATCATCAGCCTTAGAAGAGGAAACCAGACGCTTACTCAAAAACAATCAATAGCTACCTTGAAAAGAATAACATTTTTTGAATGCTGGTGAAATTTTAGTTAGCAATATGTGAAAAAAAAAAATCCTAAAAAGTTACAATAGCTACACGGAAAAGGAATACATTTTTGGCATTATTAGTATTTTTTAGTTAGAAAAAAAATAAATAAAAAAAAATTTTTAACAAAGTTAGAGTAATATGAGGAGGAAGCCAATTTATCTCTATGGAGCTATAAATAACCGTTTTTTTTAACCTAAAGAATACCCCATGGGTAAAACCGCACCGATGGCAGGAGTCGGGTCTCTCGCCTTTCCGGGAACTACGGGGTGAGATCTAATTTCCCCGCCTCCGGGAAGGGTCTCCGGAAACCCCCGCTCTTTGGTATTCTGGTGTCGCGGGGGTTCCGGCCCTCCCCTAGTCGGGGTATGGAAAAACGTCCCCCCGTGTTCCCCGTCGGCTCGAGCCCCCTACATTGCTGTGTAATACCTTTACAAAAATTAATATAATATATCCTATGTCCCCTGCTCCTAAAAAAAAAAAAAAAAAAATAGCTAATATTGCTTATTATGCTTTTAGTTTCTTTTTTTCTTTTTACTTTTCCTAATAAAAAATTTTAGAAAGCAATCCAAAAATGTATTCTTTTTACTGTAGCTATTTTTTAAGATATGATTTTTTTTTTTTTTACATATTCCGGCACTAAAATGTTACCAGGATTCCAACAATGTATTCCTTTCCCTGTAGCTATTGTGGTTATGTGATATGAGTTGTAAGTTTTAATAGTTAAGGCCAAAACATATTTCAGATTTTTATAATATAGTAATATATATATATAGAATATCCGTATAATTATATATATATATATAATATATAATATTATCTATATATATATATATATATAGAATATAGTATATATATTATATAATATATCATTATAATCAAATACATCCAAATATTGTGTCTTTTTTTTGGGCCCTTATATTGTGCTTTTAGTCCTTTGAACATAAATTGAACGTGCTTACAACATAGGGTATCCATTATGAATAGAGTTCATTTCAATCTGTTGTGTCTTTATTTGGGCCCTATATATGTGCTTTTAGTTATCTTTAAAATCAACAATTGGAACAAATTGCCAAAATTTTAATTTAACAGCTTATAATAATTATAAATATATAAATATATATACTATATATAATATATAATATATATATAATATATATATATATATATATATATCACACCTTAGACGAGGACCAAGCCCTTATTCCAAAACACAAGTAGCTAGCCTGGAAAAGGAATACAATTTTGAAATCCTGGTAAAATTTTTAAGTCTCGGAAAAAATGTGAAAAAAAATCTCAAAAGCTACAATAGCTACAGGGAAAAGGAATACATTCCTGGAAATGCTGGCAAAATTTTAGTTAAAAAAAAAAATAAACAAAAAAAATTTGTAATAGTTAAGAGTAATATGAGGAGGAAGCCTATTTATCTCTATGGAGCATAAATAAACCTTTTTTTAACTAAAGATACCCCAAGGGTAATACGCAGCACGAATGGCAGAGTACGGGGTCCTCTCGCCTTACCGGGAACTACGGGGTAGGACTAATTCCCCTCCACCCCCCCCCCCCCCTCCGGGAGGCTCCGGAACCCCCGCTCTTTGTATTTGGGTGTCGCGAGCTCTGCCCCTCCCCGTGGGTATGAAACTCCCCCCCTGTGTTTACCCGTCGCTCGAAGCCCCACACCTGACAATGCCGTGTAATTACTTTAACAAATAATTATATATACTATGTCCCCTGCTCCTAAAAAAAAAAATAAAATAGCCAATTAACCATTATTTATTTATTATTATTTATTTTTACATTTTCCTAACCAAAGTTTTACCAAGGATTCCAAAAAATGTAATTCCTTTTCGCTTGTAGCTATGTAGTGAGATATGATTTTCTTTTTTTTTTTTACACTTTTCCGCACTAAAATGTTACCCGGATCCAACAATGTATTCCTTTCCCCTGTATCTATTGTAGGTTTGAGATATGAGTTGTAGTTTTAAACCAAAAATTGGTTTTAAACCAATATAAACCATATATATATATATATATATATTATATATATATATATAGTATATATCATATATATATATATATATATAATAATACTAATATATAAATATATCCCATTATGATAGAGGTTCCATTTCAACCTGTTGTGTCTTTTTTGGGCCCTTATATTTGTGCTTTTCACGTCTTTGAAAAAAATGGAACAGGCTACAATATTTGGTAGCCCATTATGAATAGAGTTTCCATTTCAACTGTTGTGGTCTTTTTTTGGGCCCTTAATTGGCTTTTAAGTTCATTGAAAATTAAAATGGAAATATCGCTACAAATGTTTAAATTTTATAACAGCATCCTATACTATATATATACATATATATATAATATATATAATATTATATATATAATATATATATAAATATATAATAAAATAATAATAGCAGCAGTTTAGAAGAGGACCAACCCTTATCTCAAAAACACAAATAGCTACCTGGAAAAGAATACCATTTTGAATCTGGTGAATTTTATTCGGACAATGTGAAAAAAAAAAAAAATCTAACAAGCTACCCAAAGCTCAGGGAAAAAGGAATACAGTTTTTTGAAATGCGGCAAAATTTTAGTTAAAAAAACAAATAAAAAAAAATTTGTTAATAGAGAGTACATGAGGAGAAGCCTATTTATCTCTATGGAGCATAAATAACCTTTTTTTTAACTAAAGAAACCCCAAGTAAATAACCGCACCGATGGCAAGGAGTCGGTGTCTACTCGCCTTCCGGGAACATAACGGGTAGGACTAATTCCCCCCCCCTCCGGGGAGGGCCTCCGGAACCCCCGCTCTTTGGATTGGGTGTCACGGGGTTCCTCCGCCCCTCCCCCTACGGGTATGGAAAACGTCCCCCTGTGTTCCCCGTCTGCTCGAACCCCTAATGCCGAGTTATTAGATTTCTTTCTCCAAAAATATGATTTCTTTTTCCTTTTATGCTCATGTAGTTTAATATATATATTATATATATATATATATATATATATAAAATATATAATATATATAATATTATAATATATATATATATATATATATATATAGTATTGAACTTTGTGTTAATAAACGAAGTTAAAAAGAATATTTTCCACCAGTAGAGGAAAAACAGTTCATTATTAGTGAATTAATGGGCACATGATGACGATACATGCTTTGAAAGTTGTGCAATTAAAGGAATTGTGGGTGAAATTGATAAAAGGAAGTTCCATCCTTTACCATTGCACATAAATTTCATGAGAAGAAGAATGATCAAAGTGGTTAATTCTGTCATCAGAAAATTGGAAAGAGAATGGATAAGACTGTGTGAAGAGGCTACTTGCTTGATATATCCTTAAATACTACGAGTTCAAAAGATCATTGATACTTGTAATAGCTATTGCTTAAGAAGAATGATAAGGCAGTTTGACTGCATGAAAGAGATTGCAAAGTGTTAGGGGCAGCAAAAGGGTTGACAACTTTAAAAAAATTCGACTTTACATGTCAAGAAGAGAAATATGTTTGGAACCACCCAAGATTTTCAATGCTTATTTCAAGCAAGCAACTGGGGTGATGGATTGTAGTTCCGATGACTACTTAGAACATCCAACCTCTTTTAAACTTGTTTAATGACAGAATCAGTGTAATTCTTACTATATAGAAAATACGAAGCCTATTAAGAGAAAAGTGAAGTTTGAGTTGTGATTTTGAAGATTGTTAAATAGATAGGTGACGGAACTGAGTTTTTGAGTCATTGAAAACAATAGCTTTCTCTTTGCTTCAACTAAGATACGATGATGATTAGATGTCAGTTGCACCATAGCCAACCTCCTAGCATTGATTATTGCTGTTGAGAAGGTTGTCTTCAAACTGAAATGAGTAATGTGGTTCCATCTCATCATATCTCGGCATAATTGTGGACAAACGAAATGACAGATGGAAGATCACTGATAAAGGATGTAAAAAAAACTTTTTAATAAAACAGAATCCAGAGGACCACCACTGCAGATAGATTTAAAGGATGACCGGTGGCCGTCTACAGCAGCTGCTATAGAACAACTGGAAAGGAAGTCATAGAGAGTGATATTTACCAAAAGAGGAAAAGATTAGAAATTAATTTTTTGTGCAAACTATCGAAAGTTTTCGAAATGTACAACGTCAAATAGCACAAGACCAAGAGCAGAAAATAGGGAAAGAGCGTTGTTTAAAGAAACCTAACTGCCGACCTAGATAAGGATAGAAGATTTAAGATGTTTCCAAATAGTACATGGCTCGTGTGACTTTTTAATTTCCTTGTGCCTGTGGCTGCTGTAATGTTTGGTGCAAAGGGTGGTCTATTGAAAGCGTTTTACCGTAAAATTGGCAGACTATCATATCTAGATGAATTATCGTTTCTGTTTATAAATGATAAATGACATTAGCAGTTAAGACGGCCGTGTATTTAATTTTAGAGCTTCCTTTTGAACCTCTAGTTTTGGAATTTGAACTTATGATCATGTGGAAAGCCTAGTCAGCCTAGTGCATAGTTTAAGGATGGGATCACGAGATATTGTCTAACATGTAAATGAACCTACTTTGATCGGCCAAAATTTTTCTGGTTAGAACTTCATGCGCATTTTAGCTTATGTGCTCTAGAGAAAATGTTGTTTATGTGACGGTTATTAAATTCCATGTTAAGAAAAGTTGGAACGGGCAATTGTTGGTATATATATATATATATAATATATATATTATATATTAAGACAATATATATAATAATAATATATAATAGTATATAATAATCCAAACAATGCCCTCAAACTTCTATAACTGACAATTATAATCTAGCCCCGTCACCTAAACAACACTTTCTGACTAGAGCCACATAAGCTAAATGCGATGAAAGTTCTAACCAGAACAAATTTTGGCCAATACAAAGAGTCATTTACAATAGTTTATAGACAATATCTCTGTCCCATCCTAAACTATGCACTATCTGCCTAGGCTTCCACAATATCAAAGTCCAAATTCCAAAAACTAGAGGTTCAAAAGAAAGCTCTAAGAATAATAACAGGCTGTCTTAACTCTAATGTCATTTATCATTTATAAACAGAAACGATAATTCATCTAGATATGATAGTCTGCCAATTTTACGGTAAAACGCTTTCAATAGACCACCCTTTGCACCAAACATTACAGCAGCCCCAGGCACAAGGAAATTAAAAAGTCACACGAGCCATGTACTATTTGGAAACATCTTAAATCTTCTATCCTTATCTAGGTCGGCAGTTAGGTTTCTTTAAACAACGCTCTTTCCCTATTTTCTGCTCTTGGTCTTGTGCTATTTGACGTTGTACATTTCGAAAACTTTCGATAGTTTGCACAAAAAATTAATTTCTAATCTTTTCCTCTTTTGGTAAATATCACTCTCTATGACTTCCTTTCCAGTTGTTCTATAGCAGCTGCTGTAGACGGCCACCGGTCATCCTTTAAATCTATCTGCAGTGGTGGTCCTCTGGATTCTGTTTTATTAAAAAGTTTTTTTTACATCCTTTATCAGTGATCTTCCATCTGTCATTTCGTTTGTCCACAATTATGCCGAGATATGATGAGATGGAACCACATTACTCATTTCAGTTTGAAGACAACCTACTCAACAGCAATAATCAATGCTAGGAGGTTGGCTATGGTGCAACTGACATCTAATCATCATCGTATCTTAGTTGAAGCAAAGAGAAAGCTATTGTTTTCAATGACTCAAAAACTCAGTTCCGTCACCTATCTATTTAACAATCTTCAAAATCACAACTCAAACTTCACTTTTCTCTTAATAGGCTTCGTATTTTCTATATAGTAAGAATTACACTGATTCTGTCATTAAACAAATTTAAAAGAGGTTGGATGTTCTAAGTAGTCATCGGAACTACAATCCATCACCCCAGTTGCTTGCTTGAAATAAGCATTGAAAATCTTGGGTGGTTCCAAACATATTTCTCTTCTTGACATGTAAAGTCGAATTTTTTTAAAGTTGTCAACCCTTTTGCTGCCCCTAACACTTTGCAATCTCTTTCATGCAGTCAAACTGCCTTATCATTCTTCTTAAGCAATAGCTATTACAAGTATCAATGATCTTTTGAACTCGTAGTATTTAAGGATATATCAAGCAAGTAGCCTCTTCACACAGTCTTATCCATTCTCTTTCCAATTTTCTGATGACAGAATTAACCACTTTGATCATTCTTCTTTCATGAATTTAATTGCAATGGTAAAGGACTGACTTCCTTTATCAATTTTCACCACATTCCTTTAATTGCACACTTTCAAACGCCATGTATCGTATCATGTTGAACATTAATCCTAATAAGGAACTGGTTTTTCCTCTACTCTGGTGGAAAATATTCTTTTAACTTCAGTATTATTAACACCAAAAGTTCAAATATCTATATATATATATATATATATATATATATATATAATTATATAATATATATAATATATATATATATATATATATATATATAATATAATATATATATATTTATATATATATTTATATATATATATATAAACTACCAATAGCTACAGGAAAGATTTTTTTGATTTTTTGAGGAAAAAAAATCAATTAACTACGGCAATTAGGGGGCTCGAGCAGACGGGAAACACAGGGGGGACGTTTTCCATACCCTGTAGGGGAGGGGCGAGGAACCCCCGCGCCGCGACCCAAATACCAAAGAGCGGGGGTTCCGAGACCCTCCCCGGAGGGGGGAATTAGTCCTACCCCGCAGTTCCCCGGAGGCCGAGAGACCCGACTCCTTCCATCTTTGCGCGTATACCCTTGGGGTATTCTATAGTTAAAAAAAAGGTTATTTATGCTCCATAGAGATAAATAGGCTTCCTCCTCCATTGTTACTCTAAACATATTAACAAATTTTTTTATTATTTATTTTTTTTTAACTAAAATTTTGCCAGCATTCCAAAAATGTATTCCTTTTCCCTGTAGCTATTTTAGTTTTTTTAGATTTTTTTTTTCACATTTTCCGAACTAAAATTTTCACCAGCATTCAAAAAATGTATTTGTTTTCCAGGTAGCTATTGTTGTTTTGAGATAAGGGTTGGTCCTCTTCTAAAGGCTGATTTATATATATTATATATATTATAATATATATAATATATACTATATATATATATATATAATATATATATATTATATATATATATATATAATATATATACATTATAATATATATATATATATATATATATAATTATATATATATATATATATTACTATATATAATATATATATATTATATATATATTATATAATATATATATATATTGCTGGTGTAAAATTAAACATTTGTAGCACTAGTTCCAATTTTATTTTCAAAGAACTAAAAGCACAATATAAGGGCCCAAAAAAAGACACAACGACAGTGAAAATGGAACTCATTTCATAATGGGATACCAATAATGTAAGCACTAGTTCCAATTTTATTTTCAAAGGACTAAAAGCACAACAGGAAGGGCCCAAAAAAAAAAAGAAAGACAACAGTTGAAATGGAACTCTATTCATAATGGATATATATAATATATATATATTATATATATATAATATATATATTATATATATATATAATTATATATATATATATATATATATATATATATATATGGTTATAATTGGGTTTAAAACCAACTTTTGGTTTAAAACTACAACTCATATCTCTCAAAAACTACAATAGATACAGGAAAAGGAATACATTTGTTGGAATCCTGTAAACGTTTTAGGGGCGAAATGTAAAAAAAAAAAAAATCATAATCTCCAAAAACTACAATAGGCCAGCAAAAAGGAATACATATTTGGAATCCTTGTAAAATTTTAGTTAGGAAAAATTGTAAAAAAATAAATAAATAAAAAATAAATAAAATGAAATATTAGGCTATTTTTTTTTTTAGGAGCAGGGGCAACATAGTATATATATATTTATTTGAAAGGTATTCACGGCAAATGTAGGGGCTCGAAGCCGACGGGGGAACACAGGGGGACGTTTCCATACCCCGTAGGGGAGGGGCAGAAGGAACCCCCCGCGACACCCAAATACCAAAGAGCGGGGGCTCCTACGGAGACCCTCCCCGGAGGGGGGAATTTGTCCTACCCCGTAGTTCCCCCGGAAGGCGAGAGACCCCGACTCCTGCCATCGGTCCGGTATACCCTTGGGGTATTCTGTAGTTAAAAAAAAGGGTATTATGCTCCATAGAGATATAATAAACTATAAAAATATAGAACATCGATGATAAATATTAACAAATTTTTTTTTATTTATTTTTTTTTTTTAACTAAAATTTTGCCAGCATTCCAAAAATGTATCCTTTTCCCTGTAGCTATTGAGCTTTTTAGATTTTTTTTTTTCACAGTTTTCCGAACTAAAATTGTCACCTGCATTCAAAAATGTATGTCCTTTCCAGGTAGCTATTGTTGTTTTTGAGATAAGGGTTGGTCCTCTTCTCTAAAGGCTGATAATATATATATATATATATATAAATATATATACTTATATATAAATATATATATTATATATATATATATATATATATATATATATATTATAACTACTTATTAACTATATATATATATATCTGGTATTAAATTAAACATTTGTAGCACTAGTTCCAATTTTATTTTCAAAGAACCTAAAGCACAATATTAAGGCCAAAAAAAGAGACACAACAGTTGAAATGAAAAATCTATGTCATAATGCGATACCAATATATTGTATGTCACTTCCAATTTTTATTTTCAAAGGCACTAAAAGCACAATAAAGGGCCCAAAAAAAGACAACAGTTGAAATGGAACCTCTATTCATAATGGGATATATTAATATATAATATATATATATATAATATATATAGTATATATATATAATATATATATATAGTATATTAAATAATATATATATATATATATATATAATATATATATATATATATTGGTATAATGATGGTTTTTCCCCATCCCTTTGGAAAACTACAACCATATCTCCAAAACCTACAATAGATACAGGGAAAAGGAATACATTGTTGGAATCCTGGTAACATTTTAGTGCGGAAAATGTTAAAAAAAAAAAAAAAATCATATCTTAAAAAACTAAAATAGCTACAGAAAAAAGGAATACATTTTTGGAATCCTTGTAAAATTTTAGTTAGAAAATCTAAAAATAAATAAATAGAATAAATAAATAAAATGAATATTGGCTATTTTTTTTTTTTTTTAGGAGCAGGGGACATAGTATATATATATTATTTGTAAAGGTATTACACGGCAATGTAGGGGGCTCGAGCCGACGGGGAACACAGGGGGGGACGTTTTCCATACCCCGTAGGGGAGGGGCGGAGGAACCCCCGCGACACCCAAATACCAAAGAGCGGTTTGGTTCCTCCCCGGAGGGGGCGAATTAGTCCTACCCGTAGTTCCCCGGAAGGCCGAGAGAACCCGACTCCTGCCATCGGTGCGGTATACCCTTGGGGTATTCTTTAGTTAAAAAAAAAATGTTATTTATGCTCCATAGAGATAAATAGGCTTCCTCCTCATATTACTCTAACTATTAACAAATTTTTTTTTATTTATTTTTTTTAACTAAAATTTTTGCCTAGCATTCCAAAAATGTAACTTCCTTTTCCCTGAGCTATTGTAGCTTTTAGATTTTTTTTTTCACATTTCCAACTAAAAATTTCCACCAGCATCCAAAAAATGATTCCCTTTTCCAGTAGCCCTATGTGTTTTGAGATAAGGGTTGGTCCTCTTCTAAAGGCTGATATATATAATATATATACTATTATATATAATATATAATTATATATATATTAGATATATATATTATATATATATATATATATATACTATATATATATATCATATATATAT
>JABUQX010040383.1:30000-50000 GCA_015478945.1 Trachelipus rathkii
CTGCCTTTCCTCCTCTTATTCGACCTGACGGTTCTGTTGCTAATTCTCCAACTGAAAAGGCCAAAAAGGTCTCCTATTTTCCTCTAACTCAACCCTGGACGATTCTGGCATTCCTCTTCCTCCTCCTTCCCTCCTTGTCCTCTCAGGTGTCCTATGCCTTTGCCTGTGATTTACATTCTGATCGTGCTGCATGGACCTCCTGAAACTATGAACCGTTAGGAAGGCGGGTGAGACGGGATGGGCGTTTCCTCCCCAAATTTTGAAGGAATGTGCCTCCATGCGACCCGCCCCAATCGTTTCAACTATATTCCCTCCTAGGTTCTCACAAGACTAAACACTTTCCCTCAGTGTTGGAAGCGCGCACACGTCCAACACATTCTTCAACTCATTTCAATTCTGCTCCCTCTTTTACTTCTAGAATTGCCTCTAGTCTTAAATCCTTCCGATTCTATCTCGATGACTCATGGATAGATTTCCGGGTGGTCGCCTCAACTTGTGAAATTTTAATTCTTTAAAAACTCAACTTTCTACAAATCTCCCTTTCTAAAACACCTTCCAACTTTCCTATCTCTTTCGACGGTTCCCTCGTCTCTTCTCCTGTTGACAATAAAAACATCCTTGGCTTAACATAAACAAAAAAAATGTCTGGAAGAACCTCACATCACCAACCGGGTTGCTATGCGGCCTCAAAGGAAATTGGGTGAGTTCTGTTTAGGACCTTGCGAGGATTTTTTCCTCATTCGTCAGTTACTCAAGCTATAACAAGTTTCTCAATTCGCCCCTTTGTATGGATTACTGCTCTCACTATCCCTGAGGGGGCTCGGGTTCTCACCTGGCTTTTGGGAAGGGTCGAGTCAAAAGCCAAAAGACTTATAAACTGTTCCGTACTTTCCATCTCTCTTGACCCTCTATCTTTGCGGCGCGATGCTGGGGCTTTATCTCTTTTCTATAGGTACCGCAGCGGCAGGTGCTCGAGGGAACTTGTCACTCGCCATACCACCACCTTTACGACGCCCTCGTTACACTAGGTGCTGTGTACTGCCGCCGCGAGTTTGGTGTGGTATTGGGTAACTCCAGCGGCTAGTTCCGCTGCGCGTGCTTCGTTCTTTCCTGCCACCCTCATTCTGTGGAAATTCTCTTTTCCATCTTCTGTGTTTTCTGCTGAATTTAATCTCCCTCACTTCAAAGCTTGCGTCTGTGCTCATCTGCGTAATTTGCGTTAAGTGTGATCTTATCTGGCGTGCAAACACCCCCTCCTTGAATAGAGCTTTGCCCGTGGAAGTGGTGGCGACAACTGTAAAAAAAAATAAACACACCACCACACACATTATAATATTTATAATACTATATAAATATACTAGATATTATATATATAATATATATATAAAAAAAAAAAAAAACACACACACATATATATTATATATATATATATATATATATATATATATATATATATATATATATTATAGTTTTTTTTTTTGTTTTTTTTTTGCTGTCGTTGTCTGCCGCGTTCTAGCCACCAAGGGCCGCCCTCATATTCTGCCGCCATAGGCATTTGCCTAGTGGTTAAGATGGCTCTGTATATATATATATAGGTCAGCCTCTAGAAGAGCCACAATCCATATCTCAAAAAACTACAACAGCTACCAGGAAAAGGAATAAATTGCTGAAATCCGGGATGCGTCCAATTTTAGTGGCCGGAAATGTAAAAAAAAAAAAAAAAATATATATATATATATATACGTATTATATAATATATATATAATATTATATATATTATATATATACTATTATATAGTATATATATATATATATAATATATATATATATATATATACTATATATAGTATATATATATATATTATAGTAATATAGATATATATATATATATATATATATATATATGATCAAAAAAAGGATGGTACAGCGAAAAGGGGAAAACATATGTTGGAAACCTGGTAAAATTTCACATAGGAAAATGTAAAAAAAAAAAAAAAAAAAAATTTATTGTTAATAATTATAGTAATATGATTAGAGAGCCTATTTAGAGACCTTTTATTGGTACTCGTTAAAATAAATAAATAGACTTTCTATTAAATTTTGCTTTCTTTTTTTTTTACTAAAGGAAAACCCAAGGGTAAACCCGCACCGATGGCAGGAGGCGGGGTCTCTCGGCCTCCCGCGGAACTACGGGGTAGGACTAATTCCCCCCATCCGGGGAGGGTCTCGGAACCACCGCTCTTTGGTATTTGGGTGTCGCGGGGTTCCTCCGCCCCTCCCCTACGCCGGGGTATGGAAAACGTCCCCCCCTATGTTCCCCGTCGGCTCGAAGCCCTCCTAGTGTTGGGCCGCTATTAAAGCAATAATTTAATAGAGAAAGTCTATTTATTTTTATCGAGAAACCAATAAAAGGGTTCTCTAAATAGCCTTTCTAATCATATTACTATAGTTTAATTTAACAATAATTTTTTTTTTTTTACATTTTCTTAGCTAAAAATCTTACCAGGATTCCAAAAATGTATTCCTTTTCGCTGTAGCTATTTTAGTTTTTGTATATATATATATAATACTATATATATATTATATATATATAATATAATATATAATATATATATATATATTATATATATATATATATATATATATTTTTACATTTCCAGGACCAGCATTGGACCCAGCATCTCCAGCAATGTATTTCCGTTTTACTGTAGCATTAATAGTTTTTAAGATACATATGACGGCTAATCCAGACGCTGGCCTATATATATATATATATATATATATATATATATATATATATATATATATATATATATATATATATATATATATATATATATATATATATATATATATATTATATATATAGCTATTATATATATATATATATATAACATGTTTTTTAGTTCTATCATTTCATACATTTTTCTTTACTTTGAATGATTTTTTTCTATTATCGTTATTATTTATTATTATTATTATTATTATTATTATTATTGATTATTATTATTATTATTATTCATTATTATCATTATATTATTATTTTATTTAAATCCCATATTTGGCAAATATTTTCCTTCCCCTACCCCCTCTACTCCCAAACCCTCCCACGAATTAAAAAATGTAATGCTTAAGATTAATTTCTTTTTATTAATAAATAAGTAAATAACATAATTTAAAAGTTTTATTTTTTATTTTGTAAAAATATAATAAAGATAGTTAAAAAAAATAATTATCATGACGTCATATATACTCCCCATAGCCACGGTATACTCAGAGTCGGACCGCGGACGCCATTATTTGTTTGTGCTTGTGTGATAGCAAAGGATTGCGTCCCTTAAGTTTAATTACTTTGATTTTAAAGACTTCAAAGATTAATGTGTATTTTCTAATTTTATTTCTACATTTACTCTACTGTAAGCATTTTTTCCATATTCTATTTTTTAACAGTGAAATGTGTATTATCCAGGCATGTTTAGAATTTTATCACAATAAATGATGTTTCAAACCTAATTTATAGTATAGGCCTAAATCTAAAGACAACTTTTCGAGATATTACATAAAAACTACGTTGAAAAGTAGATTATCTTTAATATATATATATTACTACTATATAGTAATATATAATATATAGTATATATATAATATATATATATATATATATATATATGATATTATATTTATATATACTATATTATATATATATATAATATATATAATATATTATTACTACATTTTTTTTGGGGGTAATCTTTAAAATTGCAGTGAGTTTATAGCAGTTAAATGTGTAAAAAAATTAATTGAATAGGCCCTATTTTTAAAAGTAGGCCTAAAACAATACCCAAATCTAAGCTTTTTGCTATAACAAGAGGCTCTCACAATTCCCTAATTTTTGCATTAAAATTATTTTGGTAATTGTTACCCAGAGGGTTGTCACCCCCGATTTTTATGAAAATCACAGAATATACTCTAAAAAAATAATAATGAAGAATAGTGAAAACGAAAATTGTCGCTCTCTTTAGGAAAAAAAGTTAAAGCCTCTCAAGTGTAAAAACCCATAGCCTGTTCAATATTGATCGATCAGGTTAGCGTCTTCATTTCAGGCCCTCTAAGTCAGTAGATAAGTTTGTTAGGTATACACAGAGAAAATCTATGTAGAATTTAACAAAATCTTATCATAACCTTGAACTAGGATGGCATTAAAACGAGCACGAGGCCCACTAATTTTTATTATAAGAAAGTCTATGGGAAAATTTTAACTTTCAGAGGCTGTAACTTTTTTCCTAAAAAGACTGCTGATTTTCGTTTTCACTATTCTTCATTATTATTTTTTAAGAGTATATCCTGTGATTTTCAAAAAAAAAATTTTTTTTTTTTTTTAATAACAAAATCCATGCGGGTTGGAGTTTTAACAACTGAGAGGCTGTAACTTTTTTCCTAAGGAAGTCCGACGATTTCGTTTTCACTATTCTTCATTATATTTTTTTTAGAGTATATCCTGTGATTTTCATAAAAATCGGGGGTGACAACCCTCTGGGTAACAATTACCATTATTTTTATTAGATCATATATATTTGATAATTACATCCAAATAGACAAATGTTATAAATATGAAATTTGGAGGCCTATTATTTTTTATTTATCATCTTTAAAAGAAATGTTTTAATACTTGAAATTAATAAGTAAAATACATTAATTAATATACTATTAAGCTCATAATTATTAAAAGCATAGCTAACACATACAGCAGAAAATCTATTAGCTATAACAGACAAAATCACACTCACTCTGATGCTTTTACCACAAAAACATCTGCTCATTTGTGGCTAGAATTTCCAAATGAGTTGAGCCGAAGCAGGGCTTGTTATCAAGCTTGGATAATTTTGGCATTATAATCCATTTGGTTAGAAAATGCTTGTATCACAGTTTCCCTTGATCAAGTAATGAATCACCCAAAATTCGGTTGCAACAAACTAACAATTTATATATATATTATATATATAATTATATATAATATATATATATATATATATATATATATATATATATATAATATATATTAATATATAATATAATTATATATATATATATATATATATATATATATATATATATATATATATATATATATATTAGGGATGTACCGATAGTATCAGTATCCGCAGTATCAGCCTTTTTTTGGGGTATTGGTTAATATGGCCGATACTTGGCCAATACTTCTTACTTTTTTGGGTGAAGAATTATAAGAAACTTTTAGATTCAATAATCACTATGTAACACAAAAAAAGTTATATTTATTTTTTTTTTGAATCTTATATATTTTTTGATACTTACACAGAAACGACCTTCATTTTTTTCTATTCATCGATACCATTGAGAGTTATTGACAATATTTAAGTTTTAGAATTTTTAAGGTTTGTTAATAGCTTACACTGTAGGTACTTATTACAATTTTTATTTGAAGGTTTAAATATAACGAACAGTTACTTATAAAAGACTTTTTAGACATTAAGACATTAAGAATATAGAGAGACAGTAAGAAGCCACAAGGGCCTATCGAGACTGTCCCCAGTCAACCACTACCCAAACATGCTCATGCAAATCCACAAAGCAACCCTAGGGCTTGTCAAATTGTTGTAAACTATTTCCAATGGCTAGTCAAAACTAATGAGTATATAATATATACTATATATATATATATATATATATATATATATATATACTTATATATTATATATCATACATATATAAATATATATATATATTAGTATTATATATATATGATAACCCAAACCATCCAACATGCATTATAACTAATTTATGGTCACACATGCCATCTAACATTATTAACTACTATAACTTAAAAACCCGCCAAATTTGGCTTCGTCAATATATTATATAATACCCAACCCATCCATAAAGGAATCTAACCCTTTCTTAAATGTTGCAATCGAGTCACACTCAACAACCTCCTCTGGCAGACTATTCCAAAATTTAAAAACCCTATTACTGAATGCATGCTTTCTTATATCAAGATGGCATGCTTTCTTCTTAATTTTCTAATTATGCCCCCTGGTCACCTGTCCATGTTCTACTATGAAAAATTTATTGGTCTCTGTATTATCAATAGATGTAAATATCTTGTAGACTTGTATCATGTCCCCTCTGAGAAATCGCCTTTCTACAGAAAACATTCCTAACTCCTTCAGCCTCTCCTCATAGCTCTTACCCTCAAAACCAGAAATCATCCTTGTTGCTCTATGTTGCACTCTCTCTAGCATATCTAAGTCTTTCTTTAAATAAGGGGCCCAAACTTGTGCACAATACTCTATTACTGGCCTAACATAGCTATTATACAGTTTACTTATTACTTCCTTGCTCTTGTAAACAACATTGCGATTTATTATGCCCAGCATCTTATTAGCTTTATTTCTAGCTTCCAACACTGATTAGCTACTTTCAAATTACTGCTTATAATCACACCTAAATCTTTTTCTTGGTCCACAGACTCAAGCCAATCCCCATTCATATCGTAGTTAAAACTTTTAATTTGAGTAACCTAGGTGAAGAACCCTTACACCTTTTTCCTATTAAAATCATTTGCCACTTATCTGCCCACCCAAGAAGTTTATCAAGATCATTTTGAATCTTTATGCATCCTTCACTATTCCTAACTGAGGTGGCCACTTTAGTATCATCTGCAAACTTAGAAACCTTGCATTTAAGTCTCTGGTCTAAATCATTTATATATATGAGGAACAATAGTGGCCCCAGCACTGAACCCTGTGGGACACCACTCTTCACTATTTCCCATGATGATTTATTCCCATTTAGTTGTACACACTGTTTTCTATTTCGCAGCCACTCTTTAATCCAACCATGTACCACTCCACCTATACCACATTGCAATAACTTTTTCATCAGCCTTATGTGGGGAACCTTATCAAAAGCTTTACTAAAGTCTAAATATACAATATCAACTGGATCTCCTCGGTCAATGCAGTCAGTAATGTATTCCATAAATTCTAAAAGGTTTGTCTGACATGACCTACCCTTTCTGAAACCGTGCTGGGAGTCATACAATACCTTGTTATCTTCTAAATATTTCTCTATATGACCTTTTAGTAACTTTTCCAGAACCTTTACAACCAGAGATGTTAAGCTAACTGGCCTTTAATTTCCCAAATCTTCCTTACTACCTTTCTTACTACCAAATCTTATTACTACCTTTTACTTGACAAGATGCATACTAATATTCCCAAAATATAAGTCAATGCTTTAATATGCCAAAAACATGCTTACTTTGCATTTAAAAGTACTTTGTTCATCGTGTTTTTCTCTTGTGAATCGATTTGGCTTCTCTTATCAAAATCCACATATAATCAACCATCATGGCACTATCCCAACGTCCCTGTTATCGCCTTTCCATTGTCTGAATATCCTGGTGAAATCTTTCACCATGTTCTTTACTTACATCCCCTAAATTCTCTCGAAAAAAGTTCAAATGCGAGTGTAAGTAACACACCTTTAATGACATACGGCATCCCATTTTTTTTTATAAAAATCAATGAGCCTTTTTATCAGCTGTTTTGTAATTTGAATATTTACAATTCCCTAAAAATCCTGAACCACATTAAAGAATGCCACACATGCATCATTTTAATTATGCTCATCTTTTCCTTCAATTTCAAGGATTTATGCATATTTTAGCATGTTTCAATGAGCTCATCATCTTCTAGAAAAAAAGAGAAAAACCTGCTATATATATATATATATATATATATATATATATATAATATATTAATATATATATATATATATATATATATTATATATATATATATATATAATTATATATATATATACTATCATTATATATATATATATATATATTATTATATATATATATATATATTATATATTATATAATATATATATATATATATATATCAGGCGTTGCAAAAAACTCAGGTGTTTTAAAATTGCCTGACCACGCCAGGTTTATTTAAAAAAAAAACCCAGGGTTTTTTTGGGCAAAATGGGTGGGCAAAATGGACAAAATAGATTATCATTGAAAAAAATGGGGTAAAGCCGCAACTTCCAGATTCAACAAGATGTAACAGTCAGGATGCCTGTATTGATACGTACCTAAAAAATTATCAAAAATACTTGGAAATTGTCATGGAGCACAAGCTTTAGATTGACAGAAATATAAAAGCTATTATAAAAAAAATCAGGCATTCACATGGAATCTTTAAATCCTCAAAAACAACTGAAAAGAGTTTCCATTGCTCTGAATACTATGCAGAGGGATGACTGCACTTGGGGAGATGTTGTTCATGTATGGATGGATTTAATAAATGCTTCAGAGCTACAGCCTTACTTTACAAATAATAAAAAAAAGATTTGAAAATGTATAACGCCTCTTCATCTTGTTGCTTATCAAGCCCACCCAAAATATAAAGGAGTTGACCACACAAGAACAAAATGAAAGAATATCTGAATGAATTGGGAATATAAATCCATGTTATATTGCCCCATTACTATTGTTATCCATTGAGGATGAGGGTGAATATCCCAAGTATATGTTAAAAGAAAATATGATAAACAATCTGGAACCTGCCAAATGGTGGCGCATAATTAGCAAAAAAAATTCAAAAAGTAACATTAATTACAAATGAATTTTGCCAATTAATGATAATGGTATCATCTCTTCCAGCCAGCTCAGCTTCGACTGAACAAATATTTTAAAATTTTGGGATGATCCAAACGAAGCTTAGAAATAGGTTAGGGAATGAAAGGGCAGAAAAACTTGTAATGTGCCATAGAATGCTAAAAGATACAAAAAGTGATGATTGGTAGTCAATGGTAGATCAAGAAACTTAATTTACTTAATACTATATTCTATATAGGCTAATAGGTATTAGCTACTATATATAGGGCCTAATATGCAATTTTTTTTTGTCAGTGTGTGTTACTTAAATAAATATAAAGTTATACCGGTATATAATTTTTTAAAAAGTTCAGCATTTCCAAGTGCTTATTAATTAAATCACAATAGTTATTTTTTTCTAAAATGCCCAATGTGTCATTAATTAATTAAATTAAATTAATTAAATTGATATATATTAAGTTTAAAAGTTATGTTTATTGTTTTTTTTTTATCTTTGAAAGCCCATCTTTCAGTTTCAAAATATTGCAATTACATTTTATTGTACTAAGGATTAAGTTTTCTTTCAAAGTAATAATTATGTACCTAAATTTTCTTTTGTGTTCAAGACTTCAAGTGACTTAATAAAATTGATATAGTTAATATAATTTTTAAAAAAAAACCCAACATTTCTTTCCATAATACTGGAATTAAACTGTAAATATATGTAATAATTCTGTTCTTTTATCTCAGTTCTTAATAATTATATCAATCTACGTTATAATTTTTTATAAAACACCCGCCTTTCATTTTGCCCTTTTTTTTTGTATAAAAAGCCCAGCCCAGGTGGGTAGGTGGGCAGCTCCCCGGGCAGTTGCCCAATGCAACCCTGATATATATAGTTATATATACACTCTGAACATTTAAATAATTTTATATTTTGATACTTAGGCATATGCATTCTAAAGTTGAATTTCCAATTATAATATATATATTTTTTTTAATATATACGGTATATATATATATATATATATATATATATATATATATATATATATATATATATATATATATATATATATATATATATATATATATATATATATATATATAGTCAGGCGGGGTAAAAAAGAACAAAAATTCTTAACTTTTGTTTTTCTCCTCATACACTAAACATATAGAAATGCTATGGTATACATGTTATTGAGGTTGGTGTTAGTGAAGGTATTGAATATGTATTAAAAATGTTTTTTCAATATTTTAAAAAAAAATAAAAAAAAAGAGGAATTTTTTTTACCCTGTTTGAAATTTCAAAACGGGGTAAAAAAAAATTAAACTTGGGGTAAAAAAAAATTATTGGTTAAATGCTACAAAATGAACAATATTGATATCCTATCATTATATATATATATATATATATATATATATATATATATATATATATATATATATATATATATATATATATATATATATATATATATATATATATATAATATATACTATATTATATTACTATCATTATATATATATATATATAATTATATATATATTATACTGGGACAGTCTCGATAGGGCCATGTGGCTTCTTACTGTCACTATATTTCTAATGTTTTAATGGTCTAATATATATACCTATATTAAAAAATTATAAAAAAAATTCTATATATTTACCTTAAAATTAATATTTACACTATGTACAGTTGTTTCTTCTTCTATATATTTTTCTTTTTCCTTGGAGATGGAACACCATTGATCTTAATTTGTTCCATTCTGTGGTGAGCCACAGCTTCTTCCTCAAAATAAAACATTGGTTTACCGCGGTTTTTTTTTCAAGTAATGGGGTTGCTGGCCCAACAAGTAAATTTAAAACAGAAATAATGTCTGTATCTTCTTTCTGTGGCCAATCATAACGTTTGTTTTCTGGAAGACATGTTACTACTTGAGCTTTGAGGAATGTCATTTCAACACTTACTGGCTCTGTATCTTCGTCATTGGTAAAAATTTTTATTACTTTTCCCCAGTAATATTTGGCAGGTTTTTCATAGCGTACTGCATAGAAGTCATCAATTTTAATGTCATTCAATGATGGCATGTTGTATAACAATTTTTTGCGAGCCAATGATTTATAGTTTTTTCAAAGTTCTCTTCATCAACACCAGACAGATCTCCGATACTGATGCTACTGTCACTGTCACTGTCTGTTGATGAATCATGGGCTGCAGATATTTTCTTAGATACAGGTTCACTGTTCTTTTCTTCTATCTTTTTAAGAAACTGTTCTTGGGTTAAAATGGCTCCATGCATAGAGACACGAGGACGTTTGTTTGACTGCTGTGAAGGTGTTATAGATGCTCGACTACGACCTTTGATAATAGCTTCAAAAGAAATCTCACTTTCTACTGGCACAAGAGTGATGCAATACCGCATTCCTTCAGGAGCACGCTTTTGTAGCCTCTGTATCAGGTCCTTAGTGGGTGTTGGGGACCGTTCCCTTTCTAAAGAACTAGAACCTGGATTTCTATTTGGTGTGGCAAAACTTGTACTTGGCTGTGGATCCTCTGTAGGTTTAATTATCTGATCTTCAGGAACAATGTTGATTGATTCCAAGTCTTTGAGCAAAGGTTCACCGCTTTCATTTTTGGGCATTCCACATTCAACCCATTGTCTGTAGGTTCTCAGTTTTACTTTGTCTAAATTAGTAATATTGTATTTTGTTTCATCAACTGGGAAAATACCTGTGGTTCTAAATCCAGATTGTATATTTTGTGTAGTTAAACCCTTATGCCAGATTTTACTGATCATATTTACAAAGTTGGCTTTATGCAAGGGTTGACGTGCTTTAGTATTATGAACTCTGTTAGTGAGTTCTTGTTCATAACAAATCTTTAATGGATTGAAACAAGCCACATCAAGTGGTTGTAAAACATCTGTTGTATGGGCTGGCAACTTCAATATGGAGATGTTCTCATTTTTGGCAAGTTCAATAACAGAAGCAGATGTGTGAGTGAGATGACCATCAAAGATCAGAAGGAGGGGACGTGTATCTTTAGTTTCATTGCAAAATTTTGCAAACCAATCATAAAAAATTGTATTTGTCATCCACCCACTGTCACTAACAGCATAATAGGTCTTAGGCAAGGCTTTATCTCCATACCAATTTGTCATTACGTTCTTTCCTTTAAAAATAATTAGAGGGTCTAATGCAATTCCGTTTGCACAACAACAAGCCAAAACTGTTGTATTTTCCTTGTTAGAACCACAAGTTACTTGTACAGTTTTTTCCCCAATTGGTCCAATAGTCTTCCATTTCGTTGGATCTGAAGGGAACCCACTCTCATCAAGGTTCCAGAAACATTCCGGACGGTTTTCTATTGTTGTTGTGCAAACGGAATTGCATTAGACCCTCTAATTATTTTTAAAGGAAAGAACGTACTGACAAATTGGTATGGAGATAAAGCCTTGCCTAAGACCTATTATGCTGTTAGTGACAGTGGGTGGATGACAAATACAATTTTTTATGATTGGTTTGCAAAATTTTGCAATGAAACTAAAGATACACGTCCCCTCCTTCTGATCTTTGATGGTCATCTCACTCACACATCTGCTTCTGTTATTGAACTTGCCAAAAATGAGAACATCTCCATATTGAAGTTGCCAGCCCATACAACAGATGTTTTACAACCACTTGATGTGGCTTGTTTCAATCCATTAAAGATTTGTTATGAACAAGAACTCACTAACAGAGTTCATAAAACTGGAGCACGTCAACCCTTGCATAAAGCCAACTTTGTAAATATGATCAGTAAAATCTGGCATAAGGGTTTAACTACACAAAATATACAATCTGGATTTAGAACCACAGGTATTTTCCCAGTTGATGAAACAAAATACAATATTACTAATTTAGACAAAGTAAAACTGAGAACCTACAGACAATGGGTTGAATGTGGAATGCCCAAAAATGAAAGCGGTGAACCTTTGCTCAAAGACTTGGAATCAATCAACATTGTTCCTGAAGATCAGATAATTAAACCTACAGAGGATCCACAGCCAAGTACAAGTTTTGCCACACCAAATAGAAATCCAGGTTCTAGTTCTTTAGAAAGGGAACGGTCCCCAACACCCACTAAGGACCTGATACAGAGGCTACAAAAGCGTGCTCCTGAAGGAATGCGGTATTGCATCACTCTTGTGCCAGTAGAAAGTGAGATTTCTTTTGAAGCTATTATCAAAGGTCGTAGTCGAGCATCTACAACACCTTCACAGCAGTCAAACAAACGTCCTCGTGTCTCTATGCATGGAGCCATTTTAACCCAAGAACAGTTTCTTAAAAAGATAGAAGAAAAGAACAGTGAACCTGTATCTAAGAAAATATCTGCAGCCCATGATTCATCAACAGACAGTGACAGTGACAGTAGCATCAGTATCGGAGATCTGTCTGGTGTTGATGAAGAGAACTTTGAAAAAACTATAAATAAATCATTGGCTCGCAAAAAATTGTTATACAACATGCCATCATTGAATGACATTAAAATTGATGACTTCTATGCAGTACGCTATGAAAAACCTGCCAAATATTACTGGGGAAAAGTAATAAAAATTTTTACCAATGACGAAGATACAGAGCCAGTAAGTGTTGAAATGACATTCCTCAAAGCTCAAGTAGTAACAGGTCTTCCAGAAAACAAACGTTATGATTGGCCACAGAAAGAAGATACAGACATTATTTCTGTTTTAAATTTACTTGTTGGGCCAGCAACCCCATTACTTGAAAAAAAAAGACCGCGGTAAACCAAGGTTTTATTTTGAGGAAGAAGCTGTGGCTCACCACAGAATGGAACAAATTAAGATCAATGGTGTTCCATCTCCAAGGAAAAAGAAAAATATATAGAAGAAGAAACAACTGTACATAGTGTAAATATTAATTTTAAGGTAAATATATAGAATTTTTTTTATAATTTTTTAATATAGGTATATATATTAGACCATTAAAACATTAGAAATATAGTGACAGTAAGAAGCCCACCATGGCCCTATCGAGACATGTCCCAGTATATTATATATATATATATATAATATATATATATTATATATATATATACATATAATAATATATATATATATATATATTTTTTTTATATTTTTTTATATATATATATATATATATATATATATATATATATATATATATATATAATATATATATATAAATGATAGGGATATCAATATTGTCTCATTTGTAGCATTTACCAATAATTTTTTTTTTACCCCAAAGTTTAATTTTTTTTTACCCCATTTTATATCTTCAAATGGGGTAAAAAAAAAATCTTGTTTTTTGGATTTTTAAAAAATAAAATAAAAATTTTTTAATACCTATTCCATACCTTCACTAACACCAACCTCAATAACATGTATACCATAGCATTTCTATATGTTTAGTGTATGAGGAGAAAAAAAAAAGTTAGAATTTTTGTTCTTTTTTTACCCCCGCCGACTAAATATATTATAATATATATAATATTATATATATATTAATATAAATATATATAATATATAATATATATATATATAGTATAATATATATATATATAATATTATATATATTATATATATATATATATATTATATATACTTATATATAATTGGAAATTCAACTTTAGAATGCATATGCCTAAGTATCAAAATATAAAATTATTTAAATGTTCAGAGTGTAAATATGAGTGTAATCATCAGGGTTGCATTGGGCAACTGCCCGGGGAGCTGCCCACCTACCCACCTGGGCTGGGCTTTTTATACAAAAAAAAAGGGCAAAATGAAAGGCGGGTGTTTTATAAAAAATTATAACGTAGATTGATATAATTATTAAGAACTGAGATAAAAGAACAGAATTATTACATATATTTACAGTTTAATTCCAGTATTATGGAAAGAAATGTTGGGTTTTTAAAAATTATATTAACTATATCAATTTTATTAAGTCACTTGAAGTCTTGAACACAAAAGAAAATTTAGGTACATAATTATTACTTTGAAAGAAAACTTAATCCTTAGTACAATAAAATGTAATTGCAATATTTTGAAACTGAAAGATGGGCTTTCAAAGATAAAAAAAAAACAATAAACATAACTTTTAAACTTAATATATATCAATTTAATTAATTTAATTTAATTAATTAATGACACATTGGGCATTTTAGAAAAAAATAACTATTGTGATTTAATTAATAAGCACTTGGAAATGCTGAACTTTTTAAAAAATTATATACCGGTATAACTTTATATTTATTTAAGTAACACACACTGACAAAAAAAAATTGCATATTAGGCCCTATATATAGTAGCTAATACCTATTAGCCTATATAGAATATAGTATTAAGTAAATTAAGTTTCTTGATCTACCATTGACTACCAATCATCACTTTTTGTATCTTTTAGCATTCTATGGCACATTACAAGTTTTTCTGCCCTTTCATTCCCTAACCTATTTCTAAGCTTCGTTTGGATCATCCCAAAATTTTAAAATATTTGTTCAGTCGAAGCTGAGCTGGCTGGAAGAGATGATACCATTATCATTAATTGGCAAAATTCATTTGTAATTAATGTTACTTTTTGAATTTTTTTTGCTAATTATGCGCCACCATTTGGCAGGTTCCAGATTGTTTATCATATTTTCTTTTAACATATACTTGGGATATTCACCCTCATCCTCAATGGATAACAATAGTAATGGGGCAATATAACATGGATTTATATTCCCAATTCATTCAGATATTCTTTCATTTTGTTCTTGTGTGGTCAACTCCTTTATATTTTGGGTGGGCTTGATAAGCAACAAGATGAAGAGGCGTTATACATTTTCAAATCTTTTTTTTATTATTTGTAAGTAAGGTTCTAGCTCTGAAGCATTTATTAAATCCATCCATACATGAACATCATCGCCCAAAGTGCAGTCATCCCTCTGCATAGTATTCAGAGCAATGGAAACTCTTTTCAGTTGTTTTTGAGGATTTAAAGATTCCATGTGAATGCCTGATTTTTTTTATAATAGCTTTTATATTTCTGTCAATCTAAAGCTTGTGCTCCATGACAATTTCCAAGTATTTTTGATAATTTTTTAGGTACGTATCAATACAGGCATCCTGACTGTTACATCTTGTTGAATCTGGAAGTTGCGGCTTTACCCCATTTTTTTCAATGATAATCTATTTTGTCCATTTTGCCCACCCATTTTGCCCAAAAAAACCTGGGTTTTTTTTTTAATAAAACCTGGGTGGGTCAGGCAATTTTAAAAAAACCTGAGTTTTTTGCAACCCTGATATATATATATATATATATATATATATATATATATATATATATATATATATATATATATATATATAATATTAATATATAATATATATATATATATATATATATATATATATATATATATATATATATATATATATATATATATATATATATATATATAATATATATATATATTATTTTATATATTTTTCTCTTTTTTTCTAGAAGATGATGAGCTCATTGAAACATGCTAAAATATGCATAAATCCTTGAAATTGAAGGAAAAGATGAGCATAATTGAAAATGATGCATGGTGTGCATTCTTTAATGTGGTTCAGGATTTTTAGGGAATTGTAAATATTCAAATTACAAAACAGCTGATAAAAAGGCTCATTGATTTTTATAAAAAAAAATGGGATGCCGTATGTCATTAAAGGTGTGTTACTTACACTCGCATTTGAACTTTTTTCGAGAGAATTTAGGGGATGTAAGTAAAGAACATGGTGAAAGATTTCACCAGGATATTCAGACAATGGAAAGGCGATAACAGGGACGTTGGGATAGTGCCATGATGGTTGATTATATGTGGATTTTGATAAGAGAAGCCAAATCGATTCACAAGAGAAAAACACGATGAACAAAGTACTTTTAAATGCAAAGTAAGCATGTTTTTGGCATATTAAAGCATTGACTTATATTTTGGGAATATTAGTATGCATCTTGTCAAGTAAAAGGTAGTAATAAGATTTGGTAGTAAGAAAGGTAGTAAGGAAGATTTGGGAAATTATAGGCCAGTTAGCTTAACATCTCTGGTTGTAAAGGTTCTGGAAAAGTTACTAAAAGGTCATATAGAGAAATATTTAGAAGATAACAAGGTATTGTATGACTCCCAGCACGGTTTCAGAAAGGGTAGGTCATGTCAGACAAACCTTTAGAAATTATGGAATACAATACTGACTGCATTGACCGAGGAGATCCAGTTGATATTTGTATATTTTAGACTTTAGTAAAACTTTTGATAAGGGTTTCCCCACATAAGGCTGATGAAAAGTATTTTGCAATGTGGTATAGTGGAAGTGGTTACAATGGTTGGATTAAAGAAGATGGCTGCGAAATTGAAAACAGTGTGTACAACTAAATGGGAATAAATCATCATGGGAAATAGTGAAGAGTGGTGTCCCACAGGGTTCAGTGCTGGGGCCACTATTGTTCCTCATATATATAAATGATTTAGACCAGAGACTTAAATGCAAGGTTTCTAAGTTTGCAGATGATACTAAAGTGGCCACCTCAGTTAGGAATAGTAAAGGTGCATAAAGATTCAAAATGATCTTGATAAACTTCTGGGGTGGGCAGATAAGTGGCAAATGAATTTTAATAGTAAAAAGTGTAAGGTTCTTCACCTAGGTTACTCAAATAAAAGTTTTAACTATGATATGAAATGGGGATTGGCTGAGTCTGTGGACCAAGGAAAAAGATTTAGTGTGATTATAAGCAGTAATTTGAAAGTAGCTAATGAGTGTTTGGAAGTTAGAAATAAAGCTAATAAGATTCTGGGCACATAAATAAATCGCAATGTTGTTTACAAAGAGCAAAGGAAGTAATAAAGTAAACTGTATAATTTAGCTATGTTAGGCCATGAATAGAGTATGGCACAAGTTTGGGCCCCTTATTTTAAAGAAAAGACTTAGATATGCTAAGGAAGAGTGCAACATTAGAGCAAACAAGGATGATTTTCTGGGTGTGAGGGTAAGAGCTATGAGGAAAGGCTGAAGGAGTTAGGAATGTTTCTGTAGGAAAGGCGATTTCCAGAGGGGACACATGATACAAGTTCTACAAAAATTTACATCTATTGATAATACAGGGACCAATAAATTTTTCATTAGTAGAACAGGACAGGTGAACCAGGGGGCATAATAAAAAAATTAAAAGAAGAAAGCATGCCATCTTTATATAAGAAAGCATGCATTCAGTTAGGGTTGTTAAAATTTGGAATAGTCTGCCAGAGGAGGTTGTTGCGAGTGTGACTCGATTGCAACATTTAAGAAAGGGTTAGATTCCTTTATGGATGGGTTGGGTATTAATAATATATTGACGAAGCCAAATTGGCGGGTTTTTTAGTTATTAGTAGTTATTAATTTAGATGGGCATGTGTGAACCCATAACTTGTTATTAATGCATGTTGGATTGGTCCTTGCGGTATCATATATATATATATATATATATATATATATATATATATATATATATATATATATATATATATATATATATATATATATATATATATATATATATATATCATTAGTTTTGACTAAGCCAAATTGGTGTATTTGTAGTTACAACAATTTGACAAGCCCTAGGGTGCTTTGTGGATTTGCATGAGCATTGTGGTAGTGGGTTGACTGGGTGACAGGTCTCGATGGCCCATGTGGCTTCTTACTGTCTCTTATATCTAATTGTCGTAATGTCTAAAAAGTCTTTTATAAGTAACTGTTCGTAAATTTAAACCTTCAAATAAAAATTGTAATAAGTACCTACAGTGTAAGCTCATTAACAAACCTTAAAAATTCTAAAACTTAAATATTGCAATAACTCTCAAGGTATCGATGATAGAAAAAAATGAAGGTCGTTTCTGTGTAAGTATCAAAAAATATATAAGATTCAATAAAAAAATAAAAATAAACTTTTTTTTGTGTTACATAGTGTTATTGAATCTTAAAGTTTCTTATAAATCTTCACCCAAAAAGTAAGAAGTATGGCCAAGTATCGGCCATATTAAACCAAACCCCAAAAAAAGGCTGAACTGCGGATTACTGTACTATTCGCCGCTACCATCCCTAATATATATTATATAACTATATATATATAATATAATATATATTATTATATATATATATATAATATTTTATATATTATATATATTATATATATATATATATATATAATATATATATATACTAATAGATATATTATATATAATATTATATTTATAATATATAAAATTAGTTAGTTTGTTGCAACCGAATTTTGGGTGATTCATTACTTGATCAAGGGAAACTGTGATACAAGCATTTTCTAACCAAATGGATTATAATGCCAAAATTATCCAAGCTTGATAACAAGCCCTGCTTCGGCTCAACTCATTTGGAAATTCTAGCCACAAATGAGCAGATGTTTTTGTGGTAAAAGCATCAGAGTGAGTGTGATTTTGTCTGTTATAGCTAATAGATTTTCTGCTGTATGTGTTAGCTATGCTTTTAATAATTATGAGCTTAATAGTATATTAATTAATGTATTTTACTTATTAATTTCAAGTATTAAAACATTTCTTTTAAAGATGATAAATAAAAAATAAATAGGGCCTCCCAAATTTCATATTTATAACATTTGTCTATTTGGATGTAATTATCAAATATATAATCTATAAAAATAATCGGTAATTGTTACCCAGAGGGTTGTCACCCCCGATTTTTATGAAAATCACAGGACTATACATAAAAAAAATAATAATGCAAGGAATAGTGAAAACGAAAATCGCCGGACTCCTTAGGAAAAAAAGTTACAGCCTCTCAAAGTTGTGAAAAACCCCATAGGATTTGTTATTAAAAAAAAAAAAAAAATTTTTTTTTTGAAAATCACAGGATATACTCTTAAAAAATAATAATGAAGAATAGTGAAAACGAAAATCAGCAGTCTTTTTAGGAAAAAAGTTACAGCCTCTGAAAGTTAAAATTTTCCCATAGCTTCTTATAATAAAAATATAGTGGGCCTCGGGCTCGCTTTTAATGCCATTCCTAGTTCAGGTTTATGATAAGATTTGTTAATTCTACATAGATTTTCTCTGTGTATACCTAACAAAACTTATCATAACCTGACTTAGAGGGCCTGAAATGAGACCTAACCTGGATCGATCAATATTGAAAGGTCTATGGGATTTTTAACAACTTTGAGAGGCTGTAACTTTTTTTCCTAAAGAGACGGAACAATTTTCGTTTCACTATTCTTCATTATTATTTCTAGAGTATATTCTGTATTTTCATAAAAAATCGG
>JABUQX010040383.1:55000-60000 GCA_015478945.1 Trachelipus rathkii
GTTTGAGTGACAGCCCGCTTTGCTCGTCGAATAGTATCCCTGCAACGATTTCTAGCTGAATGAAATTAGCAAGAGTGATAGGAGAACAGGAATTTTTCCACCCGATAGGCACTGTCGCTAGCCTGAATGCCAGAGAACAAGCACGATCGAACCCATGGATTATGAGGAGAAAAGATTTAGTCGAAGAAGGAATGAACTCCCTGCACATCCATCAACGTTACACTCCACCTTATTGCAGAAAACCGAAGCGTCACCAGATCAAAGCACGTTCATTCCGCTTATAGTTAGCGTAGAAGCGACGCAAGGCAACCAATCGGCCCGATTAAAGTGCCAGAAAAAAACGCGTAGAGCAGGATGGAGCTGGTTGAAGCAATAAAAGCTATTGACTTTTCACAAGAACTTTATTTAGATTAAAAGTTTCATAAATATATGTTGAACCTAAAAATCATCGTAATTTGTTAAAAAAAAATAATATACTCATATTTTACAATATGGAAAATTACGTCCGCGATTAATGAAACACAACTGTACGACATTAGCTTTACAGTATTCTAGCACCAAATTATGTTTTCTCTTTTTTTATTGGGAAACTTATATATATATATATATATATATATATATATATATATATATATATATATATATATATATATATATATATATATATATATATATATATATGCAATAACCTTTAATTAAATTTGTTTTGATTTCAAATGATTTTTAAAAAACTTTCGTATATTTCCGGGTCTTTATGCTCTTCCTTCCAGACAAATGCGCAGAGGTAACTCAATAAGAATTTTTTTTGTAAACCACTTTTGGGCAATTTTCTTTTAACCTATTCAAACAATGTAATATTTTAGAACTTATATTTTACATGAACAAGTTCAGGTAAGATTACATTATGGTACATTTTATTTTCTTACGTTACATTTGCATACGTTACGACTATTCCTTACGTTAGGTTAGGTTAGGATAAGTTACGTTAGGATAGGATAAGTTAAGTTAGGTTAGGTTAGGTAAGGTAAGAAATATTTTTCATATTTTTACTTTCCTTTGACCACGTTCCTTCTATTGTGTTAGTATGAGCTCCAGTTTGTGGGTTAACAAAATTTAATGAATTAATGACAGTTAAATGCTGTAGATCTAGATCATTTAAGTTTTCATATCCCTTCCATTCGTTGGTATTACTAGCGTTCCCTTTCAATGTATTCTTCGAGAATTTCTCGTAGCGTTTTACTATTACGATTCAACACCGGGACAAAGAAACACTTATTACTTCCTCTCTCAATCCCTCCAACCACCCACTTTCCTTCTACTTTTCTACCTTTATTGTACTTTCTTTTTCCAAACACAGATTCGTCGATCTCAACGACTTTATTTGGTCCGCCAATTTTTTTTCTCGAATTTAATATTTCTAACACACATACTTCTCTACAAAAATTATACCAATCTACAACAGTATGTTTGGAAAATAAAGAAAATAAAGAGACCAAGAAACAGCCAGTCTTCAGTGAATCATTCCCCCTTTCTCTGTACTTGATGATGCCATTCATAATGATGATTTCCTTGCAAAGGTGGAGTGGATCACAATGCAAGCCAGTGAAGCCTTGAAAATCGAATTCCAAAACCAAAATGCAGATTCCTTTTTGATTTCACGACTAGTTGACTCGAAACTGAACCACATTTTTTGGCACTTACATCGTTAACAAAAAACAAAATTAATTTTAATACTTTCGAATATTGTATGCGAACGATATAAAAAGGAACCTTTAGAAGATGAAGAGTAATTTTTACCCCATTTTTTACATTTAAAATAATAAACAGTGCTTTATATATGTTTCACAGTTTTTTCTACATTTGCTACCCTTTTTTTTCAGTGAATATTAAATTGAAATATTGTAAAACAGCTCATAATTCAGTATCATTACCACATATTTCATGAATACTGTCCAATAACTTTTTTTTCTAAACAATTCAAAATACAACTTCACATTGTACTTTATTAAATATTACTGAAGTTGCCGAAAAAAATGGCGTAAATTCAATGAAGTTCGTAATTAATTCCCTGTCAGACATACGATAAAACACATATTTTATTTCATTATTTATTATTTTTTATCAAATTTTTATTACTTGACAACATGATTTTTATATTTAATACATATTTATCTAACGTTTTACTTAAATAAACTTTTTTGAAAAGTGTCATGATTCTTTTATGGTTATATGCACCTTCACATATATATATATATATAATAATATATATATATATTATATATATATATATATATATATATATATATATATATATATATATATATATATATTCCTGTTTTGCAACCAAAAATCCACTCTATGCTCCTGTATATATATATATATTTATTAATTTTAAAATAATATATATATATATATATATTAAGATATATATATATATATATATATATATATATATATACTAATATTATAATATATAATATATATATAGATAGAATAGATAGATAGATAGATATGATAGATAAAATAGAAAGATAAATAGAACGATAAAGATAGATTAGATACATCGATTAGACAGGTGGGTAATTTAGATATATATATATATATATATATATATATATAATATAATATATATATAATATATATATATATAATATATAATAATATATATATTATATAAGATATATTATATTATATATTATATATAATATTTATATATTTATAATTATATATATACTATATTATATATATATATATAATATATAATATATATATATAATATATATATATAGATTATATATATTTATATATATATATATATATATATATATATATATATATATATTTATACTTCACTATTTAGGTTCTATTCAATGATGAATGTGTTTTCAGACCCAAGTTTTAAAATGAGGAAGATTAGAAATACAACGGAAGTGAAAAATGGACCTAAACTGAAATAGTAGACAAGTGACGGTTGACACTTTTAAAAAACAATCTGTCAACCATGTAAAAGAAAAAGAAGAAATGAAAAAGGTTAAATATGTCGAAAATTTGGCAGAAAATAATAATTAAAGGAAATGGTCGCAAGGTATTTCAGAGAACTGAAGTGGCTGAGAAAGCTGGGGTAAGCCATTCATTAAGCCTGGAATTCATAATATCCACTTTAATTTTCTGTGAAGATCTGGTAGTTCTTTTGCTACGATTTTATCTTAAAAGTGGTAGAATGCGAGTAGTTATTTGCACTTGTAGGAAAGAGAGAAAGTAAAAATTACAATTCACGAAATTAAAAAAAAAAAAATTGTTTTGGCCTTGAACTCGAACCCTTTCCGAACAAATGATGGGTTAAACTGAAATCCTCTCAGATGTGGGAAATCAATACTTTATACAATTACAAATAAGTTTCTTTAAGGCATTGGTTCCCAAACTGGGGGTAAATTACCCCTGGATGTAATTTATTAATTTTTCTGGGGTAATGGAAGGGTTTGAGGGAACAAGTAAAAAAGTTTGGAAAAAAAGACCAGAAAAAATGTGTGGAAACCCTGATGACTCATCGACGTCACTCACTGCTTTAGGCTGCCTTTATTTTACACTGTCATTTCTCTTGAGCACTCAGCCCAAGCGCACAGTACTCTATTCGTTAAAACACTATTTTATTCCACTATTTTTTTATCGCAGCTTTTCTTCTATTTTATGCATATTAAACATTAAAGTGTTCAAAAATCTTACCTATTCTGACGCCTTTCTTCGCCATGGCTTTGTGAATTTACCTTCTGGGGGAGAGGATCGACCACAATGTGTGGTATGTCACAAAATGTTGACAAATGTAAGCCTCAAGCCATCAAAACTTCCAGCACACCTCCATAATTGTCATGGAAATCTTTAAAATGAGGATCATGCTTATTTTCAGCGCCTTGCTGTATCACTGAAGAATATCCAGTTCGGTTCATTTGGAAATGAATCCCAAAAGCTTCAGGCTGCGGTTGAAGCATTTTGTTGCATATAAAGTTGCCGAACAATAGAAATGCCACATCATTGCTGAGAATTTGATAATGCCTTGTTCATACGAGATGCTACGCAAGGTATGTGTGTTTGAGCGATCAAACTGAAGAAGAAACTGCAGTGCCTACCATCTTTATTCAAACAACACAAGTTCCACCGACAGTCGATGACATTGAATTCAGCATAATCCCGGCCCAAGTTACAACATGGAGATCAAAAAGCCTCATAATTAGCAATTTCTTCTTTAATTGATGCCTAATCGTGTGACGTAGCCAGTTGCTAAAAGTGATTTGCCCGTAACGTCCACCAGGACAAGATCAAATAAGAGTTCTTATTATGCGAGGATCTGCTGACAACCACGAAGTTAGAAGATATCTTCAAATTATCAACAGTTTCTTTGCCAAGAATGTATAGGATTGGAACAGCATTGAACTGGTAGGGAGAGATGTTTTTTAATTTTATTAATTCTTTATAAATTAAAATTAATTATAAAATTTAATTAAATTAAAACCATATAATTATAACGCAAAGGATAAATAAGAATGACCAACCGACACAATCTATAATAAATTTTATTTTTAATTCAGGTCTCCGTCGATGGAGCACCGTCGATGATGAGTAGTCATCGTGAATAACTGGGCCTCATACAAGCTATGAATTCCGAAATTTATGTGAATCATTGCATCATCCATCGGTACTCTCTTGGATCGAAAAGCCTGCCTGGTATTCTGGGTTAGTATTTTAAGATGTGTTTAAAAATAGTCAACTTCAATCAGTCCAGTGTGATGGGGTGAATTCGCGTATATTCCAAGAGCCAAGATCTCGCTGATGCAAGGAAATGACGATACAGTATGGTAATTCTGCGTCTACACACCGATTATTTGCGCTGCGTTGTCACGAGCCCGGGGTTAACGGTATGTACGCTCTAGACACCAGTTCGATCCGAGCTCGAAAAAGACTATTCCAGGAATTCCCTGAACCAAAAAGCATCTTACTTTATGCCT
>JABUQX010040383.1:65000-70321 GCA_015478945.1 Trachelipus rathkii
TGATGTAAGAATAATTTTTGCCTTACCGTATATAAATGAGTTCGTCTGCTTGATCACAGTTTGCTAATGGCATAATATCTGCGTTGTTGCCATATGTCACTAGCAGGTAAGCCCAGTACTTATATTGATGTTGTAATTATCCTTTGCTCAACATGTAAAGGCATTCTTTGCTGTGTATTAAACCCTACAGTATTTAACAATCAAAAGTTGCAGTATTTCTATATCGAATAAGAAAGTTCTTAAAATCATATTCTGTAGTTATTTTTGAAAAGTTAATATTTGTTTAATACTAAGTTGGCAACTCTTTTGCTTTTAAGACAACAGCTGATCCTGTTCAGCTGTTTTGCATTCATTTGTTCACACAGAAAAATTCGACATACTCAATAGTTGTATTCTCTAAACGTTCTTTAATTTTCAAGCTTAATAGTTTCACAATCGTCCACTGCTTCTGTATATAGTCTAGTTTTGATACACTTTATATATGCTATTTTTCTTAGACATATTATACTCTTTAACTCTCGCTTTCATATCCTATATCATTAGCAAACATATGCTCTGTATTGTTATATTATATATATATAATATATAAATGTATGCGGCAAAAGGATTTTATATGAAATTTGGTAAAGTTACTTATAGTTTGATATTTCAGTTATTTCTTTTGAGCATAATATTTAATTATTTATATATATATATTACTAATATATATAATATATATATATATAATTAATATATATATATAATAATTATATATAATAATATAATATATATAAATAACTAGGTAGTTAAGTGTTTGTTTTGGTTTATATATGGCGGTCGCTATATATGCAGATATCTACAAGCATATCTGCTCGTATAATATTTCATTGATATATAAAACTTTATTAGTTGTGTTTATAAAAAAGATATTATAAATAGATATATATCATATTATATAATATAATATATAATATATATAGTATATATATATATATATATAATATATATATATATTATATATATAATATATATATATATATATAATTGGTATTTAGTACTGAGGTTCTATATTTGCGGTGGCGTATATATGCAGATATCTAAAGATATCTGGCTATATATATTCATGGAAGTATAAAACCCTAATTGTAAGATCAGTACATCTTTCATTTTTTTTTTATTAAAATATTTCTAAAATTTTCCCAGTGGTTTCCTTCAATATTTCCAAACGTGTTTCTTTTCATTTATTTAAAAGCATTCAATTAGCTATTGATTCAAGTCCTTAAAAGGCTTTGGTGCTTTAGAGTGTTCAGTAGCAGATGATCACAAAATTGCACGTTTCATCATTTGAATAAGAAAAGTACTATCGAATTGTTTCATTATAAGATAAAAGAAACTCGGTCTAACCGTTATTAACACTTGCAGAGTCTTTCACGAGAGAACTACAAGCTCTTAGGTGAGCTTTCAAGCAATAGCTTTAGTCTTACTGCAACAGCTAGACACAGCGCCGGTAGGCCCACTTAATAGAAAGGACTTGAGTTACTGCTTTATGCATATAGGCTTTGAGAATATATATTGCGTGTTAGCCGATGATTGGACATCTCACGGATCGGCCTGGCCATTGCGGATTTTGTTTTTACAGCGCTCGAAGAGTCAAAGTTTATGGCAAATAATTTATGATCTTTTATCAATCACCCTACATATAATAAATTTGGGAATGCCTTTCTGTCCGGGAATCTTAGTTAGTAGATGAGTATAAGTACATCTGTCCAGGACTGCGTTAAGAAATTTGGATAGTCCTTGTCCGGAAAACTATATATCATAGACATTTCAGCTAATACCTTCTTATCATTGAAATTGCTCGCTAGCTAGGAGTTATTGTCAGTTATATCCATTTGAATATTTCTCGAACTCAACACGTTGTGCTACGATATCGCTCCATTTCGTCGAAACCGCCTGATTCAACACACTAATGTTCATAGATGTGCATACTACTTACTCCCGTTTCCGCATCGACCTATATAGACGTTATTAAATTAGTTGATATATTATCTTTTCTTGTTTTAACTGTCAATAAGTCACTTTGATATTATGTCTTATTTGAAGTTTTTAAACCCGTATTTTAACTTTTTTCTCTGTGCGTATTGGGGGGATATTATCACAACGTGTTATTCCAACAATAACGAATAACGTGGAAATAAAGAAACACTGGGTATAATGTTTGAATTTTTTTTATTTATGCTCTTATAAAGTATATATATATATATGTATAAAGATATAAATATATAATTATTAACATTGTTAGATATGCATTAAAATTGCAAGAGTTTTAGAGCGGAGCGCCCGAAAATAGTGTTTCCGAATTCACAATTTCCTCTTGTTGGAGTTTTTTTTTGTAAGGTCAGGAAAACAACATACCCTCCGTTAAAATTTTTTGTAAATTTTATTTGCAGAGAGTGTAAAACAGTATATAATAGCCCAATGCAACCGCTGAGATATTAATATATATAATATAATATATATATATATTATATAATATATTTAATAATTATTATAATATATATATATAATATTATATATATATATATAATTATATTATATATATATATTATATTATAATTAATATATTATATATATAATTATTTAATATATATAATATAATATATATATATATATATTAATATAATATATATATATATATATATAATATTATATTATAATATATATATAAGATTAAATAATATATAATTAATATATATAATATATATATAATATGATAAGAAATATTATATATATACAGTTAGGAAATTTTGCGATTTAGTGATAAGTTTGTTTATATTTATTTAGATAATACGAGTTTTAATTCATATAATTTATATATATATATTATATTATATTTCAAACTTTTTCAGATCATGGAAGCAAAAAATACAATATTTAGAGGCCACTCAAAAAGAAAAATAAAAGGAATTTTGTACTTAGAGGTATATATACCAAGGTTTATTATGTATATATATAATAATATAAATTTATTAGAGTATATAGATAATAGTATATTATAATAATATATATATATATATATTTATATACTATATTTATGAGTATATATATAATATATTATTATAGTATTTTAATATTACCATATTGTTTGTACTGATCTGTGATATAAATTATATAATATAAATAATATATTTATATATTTGTATATTTATATTTATTATCGATACTATATATGTATATATATTTAATATATATTATATATTAGATATGGGTAGCATTACATTCTTTCGATTTCTCTATCAATTAAAACATAAATACTGAGATATCTTAGACTTTGTCAGAAAATTAGTGTCGAGTTTTTTTATATACATTCATCTGTCGAATAGACAAAAATATAATATTAAACTTTGTCAAACCTAAAACTTTTTTTTTTTTGTATGTAGATTATGCAATGCAACAATCTTTCTGGTTCCTCTACATCACACTCTTTCTGACATTAAATGCCAACTCTTAACTTTAGCTTACTTCATATACATACTCTCTCCCTACATCTTTGTATCTCTCTTCAGGTTTTGGGCAACTCTATATAGCTGTCTTTATTTAACGTTGCTGCTAACAGCGCTGACAAGACTGTTTGCTCAACTTCCTCGTAATTACAACTCTTATGAGCTGTTCAGAAGCTATTTCTTCTCTCTCTGCCTTCTTTCCAAATCTTTAAAATATTGATTCCGGGCACTCTCTTAGCTTTAACACTAAGAAGCAGACGTGTGCTGAGTTTATCTCTCCAAATGGTTCCTCAAGAACTTTGTCTTGAGAGCTTGTTGCACCCTGCCTGTGCTGTTGTCTGATTTTAAAAATTGTAGGGATATATGTTAGATGAAAAATGCGGAACGGATGATGCAGAGTGTAGTAGAAAGTTGTGAATGGTAGGAAGGCGGCTGCTGCAATTAAATCGTTGGTTGGTGGTAAAGCGACTAAGTCTTGAGTGCGCAGTAGGGTTTCGCATGAGCGGTATGCTGTTACCTTTGTGTTAATGATTATAGTAGATGAAACTATGGTCTGAATAAACAAGTATAGATCTAAGGTACAATGTGTTCAGATATACAATCTTAGGGCGTGTTAGGTGTGGAAAGAATTGATAAAATGGGGGAGATAAAAGCGGCATTAAGGATTTGTGTTGTGTGATGAAAAGGAGAATGTAAAATTAGGAGAATAAATGAGTGTTGAGGCTAATAGAAATTGCTTTGGTCAGTATGTAAAAGGATGGAAGATAGTCGGTTATTAAGCGGAGTGCGTACAATATATAGGTGTCGTGCGGCAAGGGAATTTGCAGTGTGCTTGGGAATCAACCCGGTTGGACAGGTGTGTGGCCCAAACCGCCGTGGCGACTATTGCGTCTCAAACGTGGCGCATTGGTATGCATTGTATTAGTGGCGGCGATGACCTATGAGGCTACTTTTGGATTTTTACATTTTTAAAGCATGGGCTTTAGGTCAGAGCCATTATTTCTTTACGGATCGAATTGTGACTTTAATTGAAAACTAAAATTCATTTTATATCCAGAAATTTTGTTAAATCTGGACAAGTATAAAAGAGAAGTATGTAAGCAAATATCGTAACGTGTTTATATGCATTTGGTTCTTTGTAGCGTCTCCGCACTCTCGATATTCCTACATTTTCACGCCAAACACTCATGTCTGAAAACATGCATTTTAAATTTCGAGAGTAATAACATGCGGCAATGATCCGTCATATATCGAAATTGTGCGTGATTTATCAGTGAGTGAATTGAGTGTCCTGCTCTCACTTTCCTAAATTATATGCCTGTTTTATTTTTTTCACTCGATATTGTGAGAAGGCATATTGAGTAAAGTGTGAGGTAAGCCGTTTTTTTTTAAATACGAAAGACATTCTAAACAATTATTAATTTATGAGAGAATTAATTATTTTGTGAGTTTATATATATAAGTATATTAGTAGTTATATAGTATAATTAAGGAGTACGTGTATGAATTATTAGTGATAGATATAAATAGACTTAAAGCTCTCGAATAGATTAGGATAATTAAATATAGTAGTATATGATATATAGTAAAGATATAAATGATGAGCTAAATAAGTCTGTTGATAGTAGTACTTATGATAGCTATATAGTATATATTGTATATATATATGATATAGATATATATAAATTATATGAGAATATAAAATAAAAGCCTGAAGATTGGTATAATAGCTGAAGCTCAAGTAAGTAATAGTTTATAATATAGCATATATAGCATGGCGGCAGAAGTATATGCATAGAGATGGCAGTGAAGAAAGTTAAAATGACTATCATTCATAGA
>JABUQX010040384.1:5000-17500 GCA_015478945.1 Trachelipus rathkii
TCATCAAAGTGTTTTACTTCACAGTGAAAAAAGTTAGCTGCTATTCAAGATCACATTAGTGAATATTAGGTAAGATACATCTATATATATATATTTATATATAATATATATCTATGATATATACTATATATTATATATAATATATATAATATATATATATTATCATATATATATTAATATATATAAGAGTGTGGTCGTTTATTTTAACAAGTACGCCGAATTAAATTAAATTTATTAATTAAGTTTTTAGATGCATTTGGCGAATGTACAATAAAAAATTGATCGCTTTAAGTGTTTTAAATTTAATAAAATATACACATATCAACGTTTATACGTATTGATATATAAATAATGTCTGGAAAATTGAAATAAATATCATATATATATATATAATATATATAATATATAAAGTGGGCGGTCTTATTTTTAACAAGTTCCGAATTAAAATAAATTTTATTATAAGTTTTTGGATGCATTGCGAATGAACAAATAAATACAATTATCGCTTTCAGTGTGTTAAATTATAAATATAATATATATAGTATATATATTATATATAATATACAATATATATAATATTATATACTATATATATATATATATTTATTAAAGTGGGTGGTCTTATTTTCACAAGTTCCATTAAAAAATTTTAGTTAATAAGTTTTTTGATGCATTTGCGAAAATGTACAAGATAAATAAATATCGCTTTTAAGTGTTTTAATATTTAATGAAATATATATATATATATATATATATAACCCATATATATTTACCGATATAGTTTATTTATATATACTCTAATATATATATATATATCACTTCATATATATATTAATCCATATTATGATACGTAGCTGATTTCTTGCTTATCTCTATGAATAACGAGCGTCCTACTAATATAATGACCATATATATATTATCCCTCCCATTCAATTTGTCACCACATGCTGGGTAGGCTCAATTATTTATTAACAAGTTCCAATTAAATAAATTTTATTCATAACTATTGGATGCATTTCCGAATGTACATAAATAAATATCGCTTTAAGTTGTCTTAATTAATAAATACATAACTAAATTACATATATTTATACCTTAATACAATACTTACCACGCTAATCTATCTACCTAACTATATTATATTAAATGACCCACCAATTTCCATATATCTATATATACAAAATATATATATATAATATAATATATATATATAATATATAGACTATAATATATGAATTCATACCATAACATCACACACTATATACCCTGACACATACACCTAATTCTTAAGAGTGGGGGTCTTATATCATTATACCACCTTCCCGAACTCATAAATAAATTTTATTAAATTCAACCAGTTTTGATGCTTTGCCAATGTATAGCAATATATACCAATATATCAAACTCTTATAACAATTATTGTTTTCCTTACATATATCTTCTTCATATAAAACACACAATAAAAATAAGAATAATATAATAATAATATTAATAATTTTAAATAAATAAAGAATATATATGGTTTATATGATTTGTAGATAGCATACACCCTATATGTATATAGTAATATTATATTTAGTATATATATAATATATAATTATATATTATATTGAAAGTGGGGGTCTTATTTTTTAACAAGTTCCGTAATGTACAATAAATAATTAGCGCTTTAAGTGTTAAATTTATAATATATATTATAGTAATATATATAATAATATAATTGATATATATAGTATATATAATATATATATATATATAATAATATATATATATATATAATATATATAATAATTATATATATAGTATAAAGTGGGGTATCTTATTTTAACAAGTTAAATTATTTGACTAATTTTTATTAATAAGTTTTAGGATGCATTTGCGAATGTACAATAAATAAATTATCGCTTTAAGTGTTTAAATTTATAAATATATATATATATATATATATATATATATATATATATATATATATATATATATAAAAAAAAAATATAATAAAAAAATATATATATTATATATTATATATATATATATTAAAGTGGGGGTCTTATTTTTAACAAGTTCCGAATTAAATAAATTTTATTAATAAGTTTTTTGGATGCATTTGCGAATGTACAATAAATAAATTATCGCTTTAAGTGTTTAAGTGTTTAATAATATAATAGTATATTATTAATTATAATATTATTATTACATATATCTCTATATATAAAATTTATAATATACAATATATATATATATATATATATAATATATATATATTTATATATTATAGATATTAAAGTGGGGGTCTTATTTTTAACAAGTTCCGAATTAAATAAATTTCTGTATTAATAAGTATTGGGGATGCATTTGCGAATGTACAATAAATAAATTATCGCTTTAAGTGTTAAATTTATGAATATATATAGTATATATATATATATATATATATATATATATATATATATATATATATATATATATATATATAATTAATATCTATATATATAAAAATAAATAAAATTATATATAAAAATAAATAATAAAAATAAATAAAATATAAATACCTCTGAGGAGTCGAAGTTATAATGAAATAAGAAGAATAAAAATAAATAAAAGATGAAAGAAAATAAAAAAATTAGAAGAAATAAAAATAATAAAGTAAATAATAATATAAATAAAAATAATAAAATTAAATAAAAAATATTAATAATTTATAAATATATATTATATATAAATATAAATAAATAATAAAAAAAATAAATAAAACATAAATAATAATTTTAAAATAAACCTAACAATAATAAATAATAAAAATAAATAAAAATAAATAAAATAATTAAATATTTAATTCTCCATAATAATATAAATGTTTATTAAAATAATAATGAAATGAAGTGAATATATATATATATATAATATATATATATATAAATATAATATATAATATAATATATTATATTTATATTGTATTAGATATATATTATTATATATAAATATAAATATATAAATAATACAAAATAAATAAAAATAAATAAACAAAACTTTACGTATAACTAAATATACAAAGTAATTAATGATTCAAATAAAAATACAATAAAATGAAAGAACAATATATATATAAATTAAAACAAATAATAAATAAATAAATAAAATAATGAAATGATTAAATTAAAAAATTAATATATATATAATATAATATATATATATATATATTATATATATATATATACTATAGTAAATAAAAATAATAAAGTAAATAAAAATAAATAATAATAAATAAATAAATAATAAATAAAAATAAATAAAATAAAAAAAATAATAAATAAATAATAAATAAATAAAATAATAAAATTAAATAAAAATAATATATAAAATATAATATATATTATATATATTATATATAGTATATTATATATATATATTATAGTTATATATATATATAATATATAAAATAATATTATATCTAATATTATATATATATATATATATATATATATATATATTTATATATATACAGTAAATATTATACGCTATAGTTTTCTTTTAAAATAAATGGAATACAATGAGGAATCATACATTGAAACGCTATTATAACAAATATGCTTTTATTTTATTTAATTTTAAGTTTTTATTACAATGAAAAAATATCCCTTTGAATTTTACGTTTCTGTGTTTTTCTTTTGCGCTTTTTACGTATCTTACGCTTCTTATTCGTCATGCTTTTCGTGCCATAACCCGAAGCGTTCTTCCGTTTCCGCTTCTTCGTTTTCTTTGTTATTGCTCGTGGTTGTTTTTTTCTTGTGCGCTTAGCACTTCTTTTTCTGCGCTTTAATCCTTGCCCAACCATCTTTTTCCTGATTTTGCGTTTAACGTCATTCAGCATTTCGTCTGAGGCGTCTGCTAATCTTCGTTTTAAGGATAACTTTGCATCCTCGCCCGCCTGCGATATCATGCAAAGTTCCTATACCTGCCTTTACAGCTTTTTTCCCTAAATAGCTTCCGCTACGCTTCAAAAGCGGAACTGCACCTCTTAAGAGACGTGCAAAAAATCCTGACACACCATAACCGCGCTGTAATCTTGAGCCAACAAAGTACTTCTCAACCCTCATTTTCAACAACTAGAGGATTTCTTTTAACTAAACTTTGCAGTGTAGGAGATAGTTATTGAATGAGCGGAAACCAACTATGCATTGATTTAAATAGGTGTAACCCATCCTCTCAAGCTTGACATAGTGTCTTCACGTATAAAGTCTAGTAATACCTTTTTCTCCTAACGTGCATTTTACATATTAGACTGCCCGATGTAAAACGGAAGGGTTTACCCTCCACATCTTTAATATATACCCTTATAGAGCAAATTTGTGATTTACTTAGCGGAAGGTAATGAACATTCGGGAAGGTGACTAAATTATCAGTAAGGTGGACTACCCGTAACAAAGGGGCTGTAACGTTACCGACATACTGATGGGAAACAAGATCGGTGTAGATGTAAGCCATCCCCGGTCGGCTGAGGATCTCGGAGGGGGTACATGAATAATGCAATATTCGATCAGCGTCATCTTTTTGTTCATGCCAAGTTAAAGGCTTATTCTCCACAGAAAGTATAACTCTCTTCAACATAGTAGGGATATCATGAAGTATATCCAGTTCGCCAAACCTTTTACGAATATGTTTTCTCTGCCAAGGTGACCGCTCGAGAAAAAACGTATCACGCTCTCGTAGGTCACTTGCTTTTGATCTTAAAGATATTATTACTTTATCTTCATATTCATAGGTACTCATTTCAGTTTTGTATACCAAGTCCTTACACTATAATAATGCATATCGAAAAGGAGAACGTTTAAATGAACTAAAAATAGCAGGCACCGAATTAAAATATGCTTTTCGCAGAGCAAATTCTTCAATAAAGTATTCTTTTGTAGCAAATGTAGTCGCATTCACCTTTTTGGCAGATGTAGTCCTTTTCAGAAAACGAGTACCTTCCACTTGTAATATAGTTTCAACACACTCTACACTCCTGTACACGGTCATCCAGAATAGATTGTATGGTAAATTTTCTATGTCCGTATTTAATATCATTTCACATAAGCCCACTTCATACTCTGCTCGCTCAAGATAAACATGGTTAACTAGCTCTGTTGTAAAATCAGCGAGATTATTATCAGGATGTAAATCCATTGATGCTGAAGACGGCAGAGTTAAATAAAAGTGATCTAACCTCTCCATGATTATAATATCAACTGATTAATAATTCCTAATTCAACATTTTATATAGTATTAAACTTAGCAGGCAATCCCCATTAACCATAGCTCGTTTTTTTTCCTTTACTTTGTACCTAATATTTTTCAAATTTTTATAGTTCATGAGTTACCACAGGATGAACGCTTACGTTTTGTACTTCTTGTTATAGAACCTCCTTTTATTTTTTCCCATCGTAAATCCTCCAAGATGAATATATACTTTAAACTTATCACGTCGATGCGACCGGATATTGTGAACTTTAAAACTCCGTAGTCTGCAACGGCATTTCATAACCCTTTCTGAATCTTTCTGCTGTGCGAGATACTCTTACATAATCAACTTTATTCCTGAATTATCTTTATCTTGTTTCTTTTTCATCCCTCATACGATGTAATATGCCTCTCGTTTTGACATTTCTAAAGGAGTTGCCTTTTATAGTTCTATGGTAAGACCTGTTATAGGAAATAAGCCAGGTCATCCAGTATATCAATATATTTAAAAGTTTTCATTTTTAGTAAAATACCTGTGCATGCGTTCTTTAACAGTTCGCTGGACTCTTTCAACTCTATAGCAGCTTTGTTTACCGAAAATGTATTGTAATAGCTTATACCATACTCCCAGAGCATCTCCTGAAACCCGCTGCCCTTGAACTCCATTCCTGAATCTGTCCAAAATGATTTAGGTGTTCTCCGTTCGTCCTTTATAATTTCAAGTACGGCATTGGCTACCTGTAGCTGATCTTTTATCTTTTAAGGGTTTCAGCCATAGGTATCTAGAGTATACGTCAATAGTAAAAAGTATGTATTGAAAACCGTTATTATAAGAACTATATTTAATCATCTCAGTTAAATCTAATTGCCACACACTATCGACCTGGGAGCTATGGTTTTCCTGGTAGGAATTTTTCTGCGAAACAGGATTATGTAGAGTAAATGCCTCTTCCCCTCTAGATATTTTTTTACACTCTTTTTTCTCAACATCGAGAGATATCTTAATGCGAATCTAGTGAAACCCCCAAAACTATATGGTTCCCTCAGGTTAAAGTAATGTTTATCAACTACCTCCTTCGCCCCATTGCTACGCGTACTGATCAATATGTAAAGCGGCTTTATATATATATATATATATAAATACAATATGAAAAATAATAAAAAATAAATAATAATAATCAAGATAATATAAAATAATAAAGTAAAATAAAATTTAAAATAATACAAAATATAAAATAATAAAATAAAATAATACAAGTAAACTAAAAAAATTTGCCTTATGCAATAGAAATTAAATAAAAATCTAAATTTGAATAAATAACTAAAAATAAATAAATAGTAATATATAATAACCATATTATATATATATATAATATATATATATATATATATATATATTATATAAATATAGGCACAGGGACCATAAAATTTTGGATAAGAAAATGTAAAAATAATAAAAAAAGTCATTTTAATTTACAATCAGCGGTAATATTAGCACAGATCGTAGTTAATATTTAGCGTAATAATAATTACTCTAATGCATTTTACATTGATTGAGACGTGCCCGATGTAGGAATCTAAGCCTACCTTTCCCTCCCCCTTAATGAAGGAGTACATTTCTGCAGCTGAAATCTTCAGAGTATGATTTTTACATCGTTCACCGGCCATTTCCTCGTTCCATACATGAGTAAAACGACTAAGATCGACAACCTCCATCATCTTAGCAACGTTGTTAGAGTTAAACATGAAACTATCACTATAGATACCGTAAACCAATCGATACGCTGTGTGTATGAGGTCCTCAAGGGTATTCGTATCTTCTAATCTATGTAGGAATTCTTCGTTCATCTTTAGGAACAACTCGATGTCTTCTTTACCACTTATTGTTACGGCATGTGCACTTGATGAGAAAACAGATGACGCATTACGTCGAAGCCAACAGCCTATATGTATCCTCGGAATGTTTTCGTGTAAGGAAAAAACCAAGGTTAAACGTTTGTGATCGCCAGGGCCACCCTGTGATACAGATAATGCCCATTCATTTAACAAACTGAGGTTTATGTAGTCTTTGGCTACCCAGTCCGAAACAGCTTCCATGATGATACTGAGACTTTCAACCGAGATGAATAGCGGCTTATTATAGCCAGGTAAGGGAGCTAAGCAGGTGATGTAACGGTCACCTGATGGCCTTCGTCTAAAACGCAAGATAATAGCGCAGTGCTGATGCACCACAGACCAAGACGTTAGCTCACTGACCGTGATATTTCTTACTAGACACGCCATTTCGGTTGTAACACAACTACTAACCATAGGAAGACAGGAATACAAATATATGGTGATTTAGAGTGCGCGTGGGGTTTATATACATGAATAAGAGGTGGGCGGGGCTTATATAGCTCCGCCCCTTTTACTGTCTTACGTTCCATCAACCAATCATCTGATTAGGCTTAAGAGTTATGATGGTGAAACATAAGAGGAGGAGTTACACTTTTAGGCCTAATTGAGTTAACGTCGCTCTTGTATATACAAGAATGATCCTGTGCATTCCTGTATATCCTTGCACGATTCTGTTTCTGCATATTTTATGATGAGAGGGATTCAGCTGTATCTTTGTATTCAAATGCCGTAATGTATATTACATTCTTAACCAGTTTCGCGCTAGTTCATTTCGCTTTTTTCTTATCACTTGTGGACTACTTATTGTTTTGCTCTTACGATGTAATATTCCCTTGTAAGGTCGTTCATTAGGACTACAGGAACGGATACCAGGTTGGCTGATATCCAATCCTGTAGCCTCAATGCTTAACATTATGAATTAACTCCGAGGAAATTAAGTAACTGGTAACTGGCGTTTAAGTTAATTCCATCCTGGTTATAATGAGCTTCTTTTCCAATCCGAGCTAAGTCTGAGACCCAAGTCTACTATATTTGAGCCATGCAATGGCTGCTCATTAACTACAATCTGCCCTAATTCGTTCCAATTTAGCTGGTCCTTTAAAGTATCATATAATGCGTTTCCTTTATTCTTCAATGTAGGTGGTAAGCTGTTTTCTAAAACCTTTTTAAAATCCTTTCTTTCATAGTCGCGTTGTGAAACTTCATTTGAAACAGGGTGCACCTCCTGTATAACTTGTACTTTGACTTCTAGATAATTTTTTGTAAAATATTTCGTAGCCTTTTTCTTCACTGGCGCCATCTCGATTGAAGCAAATCGAAATACCCAAAATTTACTGATTGTGCAAGCTGGCCATCACGAATGTTTCGGGATAGAGGTAAACCAACAGAATTTATCCAATACCTTTGCATAAGGTTGGTCGAAGGGGAATCTATGGCAGACGGATTGGTCGCCTACGTGCTGATTTCCTGAAGCATTTAAGACAACAAGGCCCAACTACGGAGACAGGAGTAATGGAAGGAAAACTCCGCCTCCCTGTTGTAACAGTTTCTTTTTATTCTTTAAATTCTTATTCGTCTTAACTTTACGGACAAGTTTACGAATAATGTTGATAAAGAAATATTTACCGTTGATGAAAAATTATAAGAAACTTAGTAAAAAAGAAAAAGAGAAATTACTAAAAAACACTGCATTTGTAAACTGCGTCTGCGAGATCTGTTTAAATATGGTAAAACAGGTCATACCATTGAAAACTAGTCAGAAGAGAAAGTTACGTCGTCACAGCAACATCATTCGTAAACTTGTCCGTAAAGTTAAGACGAATAAGAATTTAAAGAATAAAAAGAAACTGTTACAACAGGGAGGCGGAGTTTTCCTTCCATTACTCTTCTCCGTAGTTGGGCCCTTGTTGTCTAAACTGCTAACAGGAAATCACACGTAAGAATGAAGAAGGCTGTAGTAATCCCCTTCGAACAATATACAAAGCTACAGGATAATTCTTTGGTTATTCCTCAACCTCTTCCCGAAACACTTCTTGATCCGCTAGTTGAACAGATACGTATTTTTGAAAAGGAATTAGCAGATATATTAACTTCAAAAGTTAATGTAGACACGAAAAGGTTGAAATATCAGGAAATATTACAAAAATTATTAGAAGTCAAAGACAAGTATACAGGAGTGCACCCTGTTTCAAATGAGTTTCACAACGCGACTATGAAAGAAAGGATTTTAAAAAGGTTTTAGAAAACAGCTTACCACCTACATTGAAGAATAAAGGAAACGCATTATATGATACTTTAAAGGACCAGCTAAATTGGAACGAATTAGGGCAGATTGTAGTTAATGAGCAGCCATTGCATGGCTCAAATATAGTAGACTTGGTCTCAGACTTAGCTCGGGATTGGAAAAAGAAGCCTATACCAGGATGGGATATCATTAAACGCGAGTTACATGGGATCAATTTTCCTCGCAGCTTAATTCATAATAAGCAGAGGCTACAGGATTGGGATAATCAGCCATCGGTATCCGTTCCTGTAGCCTAATGAACGACCTTACAAGGGAATATTACATCGTAAGAGCAAAACAATAAGTAGTCCACAAGTGATAAGAAAAAAGCGAAATGAACTAGCGCGAAACTGGTTAAGAATGTAATATACATTACGGCATTTGAATACAAAGATACAGCTGAATCCCTCTCATCATAAAATATGCAGAAACAGAATCGTGCAAGGATATACAGGAATGCACAGGATCATTCTTGTATATACAAGAGCGACGTTAACTCAATTAGGCCTAAAAGTGTAACTCCTCCTCTTATGTTTCACCATCATAACTCTTAAGCCTAATCAGATGATTGGTTGATGGAACGTAAGACAGTAAAAGGGGCGGAGCTATATAAGCCCCGCCCACCTCTTATTCATGTATATAATCCCCACGCGCACTCTAAATCACCATATATTTGTATTCCTGTCTTCCTATGGTTAGTAGTTGTGTTACAACCGAAATGGCGTGTCTAGTAAGAAATATCACGTATCACGGTCAGTGAGCTAACGTCTTGGTCTGTGGTGCATCAGCACTGCGCTATTATCTTGCGTTTTAGACGAAGGCCATCAGGTGACCGTTACATCACCTGCTTAGCTCCCTTACCTGGCTATAATAAGCCGCTATTCATCTCGGTTGAAAGTCTCAGTATCATCATGGAAGCTGTTTCGGACTGGGTAGCCAAAGACTACATAAACCTCAGTTTGTTAAATGAATGGGCATTATCTGTATCACAGGGTGGCCCTGACGATCACAAACGTTTAACCTTGGTTTTTTCCTTACACGAAAACATTCCGAGGATACATATAGGCTGTTGGCTTCGACGTAATGCGTCATCTGTTTTCTCATCAAGTGCACATGCCGTAACAATAAGTGGTAAAGAAGACATCGAGTTGTTCCTAAAGATGAACGAAGAATTCCTACATAGATTAGAAGATACGAATACCTTGGAGGACCTCATACACACAGCGTATCGATTGGTTTACGGTATCTATAGTGATAGTTTTATGTTTAACTCTAACAACGTTGCTAAGATGATGGAGGTTGTCGATCTTAGTCGTTTTACTCATGTATGGAACGAGGAAATGGCCGGTGAACGATGTAAAAATCATACTCTGAAGATTTCAGCTGCAGAAATGTACTCCTTCATTAAGGGGGAGGGAAAGGTAGGCTTAGATTCCTACATCGAAACGACGCAAGCAATTCTAGATGCATTAAAGTAATTATTATTACTGTAAATATTACTAACTCTGTGTAAATATTACCGCAGCATTGTAAATAAAGTTTTTTTTCATATTTTTACATTTCCTTATCCTTTTCATTTTTTGGTTCTCTGTGCCTAATATTCATATAATATTAATATATATATATATATATATATATATATATATAGTATATATCATAATATATATAATATAAATTATATATCATATGTATAATATTTATGATTTTTACTAATATAAATTTTATTTATTTTTACGTAATTTTTAGCTATTTTTAATCTAAAACGGACATAACATGTTATTTTATTCAGTTTTATATTCATTTTGTAAATTTATTTTACCTTTATGAGATTATTGTCTTTCTTATTTTAATATTTATTTTTATTATTTTATATTAATTTTTATTTATATACTAGTATATATATAAGCCGTTTACATATTGATCAGTAGCTAGCATGGGGCGAAGGAGATAGTTGATAAACATTACTTCAACCTGAGGGAACCAAATAGTTTTGGGGGTTTCACTAGATTTCGCATTAAGATATCCTGATTGTTGAGAAAAAAAGAGCTAAAAAAAATATCTAAGAGGGGGAAGAGCATTCTACTCTACATACAGCCTGTAAAAAAATTTCCTACACAGGAAAACCATTAGCCTCGCCAGGTTCGATAGTGTGTGGCAATTAGATTTAACTGAGATGATATTAAATATAGTTTTTAGAAAAAAAGGGCTCAATACAACTTTTACTAAAAGACGTCCAATTTGCATTCCGCATCGGTTTACAACCCTTACAAAGATAAAAGATAGCTACAGTAGCCAATGCCGTAGCTTGAAAATTATAAAGGACGAACGGAGAGACACCATAAATCATTGGACAGATTCAGGAATCTGGATTATACGGGCAGCGGGTTTCAAGGAATGGCTCTGGAGTATGGTATACAGCATTACAAATATCATTTTTCCGTAAAGCAAAGCTGCCATATTGAAAGAGTCCAGCGAACTGTTAAAGAACGCATGCATAGGTATTTTATCTAAGATGAAGCGACTTTTAATATAATTGATATATCTGGATGACGCGGCTTATTCCTGATACGGTCTGATACATAGAACTATAAGTCAACTCCTTTAGAATGTCAAACAACACGTAGAGCGCTATACATCGTATAGGGACCTGAAAAAGAAAACAAGATAAAAGGATATATTCGGAATAAAGTAAGACCGAGATTATGCATAGAGTTATCGTCGCACATTCAGAAAGATTCAGAAAAGGGTTATAAGCCTGGTTGGACTACGGAAGTTTTTAAAGTTCAAAATATCGCGTCTGCATCGACGTGATAGTTTAATAGTTTATATTATCTGTGAGTGATTTAATGTGGAAAAAATAAAGAGGGTTCTATAAAAGAAATATCAAAGGTAAGGTTCAATCCTTAACTCTATTGAAATATAAATTGAAAAAATATTAGGTACAAAAGGTAAAGGAAAAAATAAACAGGTACTGGTGAAATGGAAGGGGATATCCTGCTAAGTTTAATACTTATATAAAAGCAAGTGAAGTTAAGAATCATTAATCAGTTGATATTATAATCATGGAGAGGTTAGATCACTTTTATTTAACTCTGCCGTCTTC